>JXSR01S008666.1:22797-33830 GCA_000969725.1 Ophiothrix spiculata
ATTTAATTACTAAATTTTTAGAATAGGTCCACTTCTCCAATTTTCATGGGTTGCTAAATAAATTGATTCAAAGTTAGAGTAATTGAATTCATTTAATGAATAATAAAGGAATTCCTTTACGGTAAATAAATTCCTTTACGTAAATGAATTAAGATCTTCCCCGAACTGATATGGCGAAAAGCATTTTCAAGTGATCCATAAATCAATGATTTTGAGTAAAAAATATAATGTGCTGTAAAATACAAAGCTGCCTAGCATCATATTATCATGTTTTTTTTTTATAATAGTTTAAAAATGTATTGTTTGAAAATGTATTGTTAAAAGTTTTCTGCCACAAGTTATAAATGAATACATGATAAGACCTGTGGTGATAGATTATGACTTTAAGTCTCTTTTCAAATTTGCCATTGGTTGTAAAAATTGTTAGCCACATCTTTAGTACAAGAGAAAAATACAATGCATTTTAATCAGGGGAAACTGTGATGTCTACGCAGCTTTGTAATTACTTAACTAACATAATACTTTATAAAATTGGCTTCAGTTTACCTGTTATGACATCTTTATGTACAAACTTTGTGTGGCATTTACAGAAATATATTTTGGATAGATCTATAGACAATAATGCAAGCATATCTGTATTACAGGCGGAGAAACAAAGTATAGGAACATGGATGCTAAGATCAAAAGTACACGTAATTTAGTGAATGTCGCCAAAGAGTCCGTAATTGTCTTGACGTACCTCGTACTCGCATCCCAGTCATTTTATTATATCTATATAAAAACTTTGTTTTCAATTTAATTATCTACAATACATAATTCATTAGTGAAACAAAACTGCAATTATCACCGTAAATTAATTGAAAAATGAACCGAGTCTTTCAAGATGAACTGCTTTAGTGTGATTGTTTTCCTTTTTTATCTGCATTTGTCAGGTTTTAATCACAAAGAAAAAGATAAATACACTAATGCTTATCATAAAAGACCATTCTGTCTATAGAGATTATCCATATTCCAGATACGCTACCATATTTCCAAGAACCTAAAGCGTACCTGATTAATTCAAAATAAAAATCTACAGCATGATGAATGGATAACCTCTATAATTTCATAAGTAATTGCAGTAAGATTAAAGTACTTGTGATCTGGAATGGCTTATACTATTTCAAGATACGTAGAAAAACCCGTTTCATGACGCTCCTATGATTTGGCATGGCAGCAGATTCCTTTGCGTGAGATTTTGTTCAGAAATTAAATCTTGTTAATAGGCTCAGCATGCAAAGGAGCAAACCTTTAGGCCAAAAAAAAAATTGTTTGGTTGCCCTCCACCGACCGACCCTATTTTTTAGCCCGACCCAACCTTTTTTTTATTGAAATTATTTTTTTTTCCTAAAAAATATAACAAAAAAAAAAAATGTTATATTTTTTCTTTTTTCGATATTCAACCCTCACAATGTTTAGGATGTCCGAAATCACTACAAGAGGTACTTGGATGTCGCAGGGGAATTTGTGAAGGCTGGAGCGGCCGATCGACCTAGATCCGTGGAAGAGCATTGAAAAAAAAAAAAACGACTGACCGACCCTGTCTGAAAAAAGGTCTGGAGGGCAACCAAACATTTTTTTTTGGCCTTATCTAAAAACATGATTAAAACCAAGACTATTGTGATGCAACTCAATCAAATCTGCTTGCAAGTATGTGCCAGTCAATCTGAGGAGCTTTAACTGATTTTTGCCAGATATTTGTTTATTGACATGCCCTGGTGTCTTAAAATTATCACTGTGTAGGTCAACTCATATTTTGAGTTGTGCACACCAACAATATTAGTTTATTATATCAAATAAATTGAATTTCAAATATTAAACAAAAAGGCCCATATTCCAGAAAGGGCTGGTCCAGACTCCCCTATTGTATAGAATATTTTGCTTAGAATAATCTATGCTGAAGACAAAATGACGTAACTCATCGAATAAAACTGTATTCGGGGTACTCGCTTACCGAGTTAAAAGAAATCTAAAGTCACACTCATAATCTGTTGGTTGTTATTGATTTGAATGATTAGAAGAATTCTTTTGTCAATAGAGACAAACATTGCCATATGGAACGTCATTTTAACAAAATAGGCCCAAGTATAAATGCATGGCATGGGTAGATTAGCGTATTTATATGTTATATGATACTATATCATTCCCCTTATAAATAGTTACATTTAAGCTTCGACAAATTTCAAACACATGAAAGATGATCAATTTATCTTGCCTTGGTTTAGCTAAACACCTTTCTGGAATATGAGCCTAAGTATTTTTGACATCATACAAGATTTACTGCCGGTATTTGTGACTTATTTGAACAAAAGTCTTGATCAATTTTCAGCAAGTCAAAAATCAAGTTTACAGATAATTATAAATGTGCGTTTAAAAACACTCGTCATTGCTGGTGGCTCGTGAGCAAGACACACACAGTGTGAGAGACTTAAAACCACTTTTACATAAAGTCATGACCGAGACACTTTCTAAATGTGGTCACACTTAGAATTGACTAATAAACAACTCAAAAGTATACTAGTCATGACTGAATGTTCATCGTTTAACACATATGCTGGGAGTTTACAGAGATTGTGAGTTCGAGCTCGGTCGGTCCACATCTCCTTGTTCCCTTGAGCAAGAAACATTACCCTAATTGCTCCATGGTTCAGAAGTCATGTTAAGCCGTTGGTCCCTGTGCGAATTCTCCTTCTTGGGGCACTACATACAGTGTATACCTGGTGAGTTATAGACTGTCAGGGTTAGTACATTTTCTCACTGACAAAATTCAAGGACTTTTCCCCATATCAGTGGTGGCCGGCGGAATATGTGTCAACAAATAAAATTAATTTGTTTTCGCTCATTTTTGGATAAAAATAATTACGTTGTAAATTCTTTTGACATATTAATTTTTGACATTCAAAAATTCCAGGACTTTTGTTGACAAAGTCAGTTTTTCAAGGCCTGGAAATTGCAAAATAAAATTCAAGGACTTTCAAGGATCCGCACTAACCCTGACTGTATTCCCCACATAAGAATAGCATCTGTGTTTGCAGATTATGTGAACTTAAAGAGCAAACGACATCTTACAGCAAATACTTATGTGGTAAAGATATAAGTTTGTTTTGTAATACTCCACATATTCTTCACATATTTTAGTTACTTAAACGAATCTATAGACCAAGTTGAGTAAAGTTGCATTAACAAAGTATATTACAATATAATTTTGTTGCAAAAGTCTGACTCCAAAGTATGCGTCTAATTAGTCCGTCTTATGATAGTGCTTGGTCATCAGCTTGCAGCTCTTGCTATATCATCTTTTGATATAAAAAAAAGTCTTGCCGATTCTACAAATGTGTGAAAATAGCTATGTCAAGCTTCTAGCACGTTTAGTACTCCATTGTATAAGTGACTACACCACTTAACTAATAAGTTAAAAGTACTATGTTCCAGATTTTGTACACAAATTCATTTTGAGTACCAGTTTTTTAAATACATGTTTTTGGTCCATTACAAAAATAAGTTGAATCAACATATTATGAACAGCTGCAATCGATAATCAAATAGACTGGATGACTTGGTACAATTTGTACAAAGAGGCCTAAAAAAAACAATTATTTGTTTGGCGTAACATAGAAAAAAATAAGGTAAGTAGACTGGATATCTTTTTATAAGGATCTATCATCTATAAAATTTATATTGATATTTATATACCTGCACCAATATTATACAGAATATATGTCAAAATATAGTACAAATTAGACATTTTGACACTTTGCAATTTTGTGAAATTGTTTATAATAAGTTCTGCTCATGAAAATATACTAGATTCTACTGTAAAAATATGATAGGTTTGGTTACGCCAATCAAACAATGTTTTCAGAGGCCAAAGTTGAAAAGTGTAATACAGCGAACAAACCAAAACTCTAAAATGGGCCACATTCCCAATCATATTTCATGTACCTGAACTAAACACAAGGGTGACATACCTTCCACGCATGTACCATTTATGGCCAATATGACTGTCAGCCTAGTGTTTAGATATTATAATTGAGAAACTGGCTTACAATAACCTGAATTTAATTTGTATACACTGTTTGTTTTACATGTGAAAGTTATGATTTGCTAAATACCCGACTACAAAACAAAATAAGCTATGTTTAACATAAATAAGGTACAATGTTAGAAACAAGATACACACACAGTACTGCCTGTCATCGACACTGCCATCCCATTGTAAATTTAGTGAAGAGAAATAAAATGGTTGTGAATATGACCTCACATTATAAGGTGTGTATATTTTGTTCCCTAATAAGATATAACAAGACAAACATACCATCATAATATCTTTGCCTGAGATGAATAAGCTTACATAACTTACATATCACAGGATTCCATTAGCATAGACTCTGACTATAACTGAACCCACAGTCACACCTTCCATGTGAATATGCTTTGATTTGGCCAAGTAAAAAAAACCACCTTGTTTCTACCTTGGACCTTTTTGACAGATTTTCATTTTGACTAATTTTGCAAAATTTAGTTGTGTCTCTTGTACAAACATTTTCATTTACTTTTCTTTTAATTTGTGATGATATAACAGCATGTCAGAAGAGTTGAGTAGTCACTAAAAAGAGTGTAAGTAACAAAGCTCCCCCCCCCCCAAAAAAAAGAAGAGAGTCGCCTCCTTGAGACTGGCTCTGTATGTGGATGCAATAAAACTATTCTTTTTTCAATATATACATCCTCTCTGAGTTTGAGGACTCAAGACATGAAACATGTTTTTTTATTGACTATTTCAACTTGGCCTTACAAATAGCCATTTCTTAGTAATTCACATAAAATGAACGTCTTCTTGAGAAATAAACAGGCAGGTTCCTCATTGATTTATTCACGCACACTTAAGAACCATATCCAAAATGAAACATTAAGTGTGACTTATGAAATCAATTATAATCAGAGTTAATCATTGCAAAATACAAATTCTACAAGCAAGACTCAGACAATGATCATTTGAAAAAGTGAACAATAGACAATTATGACAAGAATGAGCATATGATATATCGTCATGTGAGTGCAAGAAAGTCGTATCTGCAATAGCTGCCATTTGTCATAAATTTCGATTGCACACCGTCAATCTCCGATCTTGGGTCAGTGGTTCTTGAAATGGTTCTTCAGGTGACCCGTCACCTGAAGAACCATTTCAAGAACCACTGACATTTTGAGGGATTTTTCACATTCTTGTGACAAAGTTAAAAATAAAAATAACTTAGGGCAGCCATTGCAGATACGACTTTCTTGCACCCACCTGACGATATGATCATTATGTGAGTCTTCCGTGTAGAAAACAATGTGTAGGCCCTGTAATTCAAGCACCATATATTTGCAGAGTTCGCTATCTTCATGTAAAACAAACAAAATCCCTTCTGAAGATATTTTGCCATTGTAAAGAGCATAATGTAGAATCTATGAGCTGGTCCAATATTCTCCTACCCAGACATCAAAGTTGAATAGTATGAAAGCAAAATGCTACAGAAGATTCAGAACTTTGCAAATAGGATTGAGAATGCCAAAATACACTGGGACCACATAATATAAATGTGTATAACATGTATGAATAAACATAAAAGCATTTTTTTATTATCAAGACAAAAACCATGTGATATCATCATGAATGAGTTATGTACAACTCAAAAGTGTATTTACAAACTCTCCACCTGCACACACTAAATTGGTGCATTTCATTTTGTACAAAAGATAACTAAAATTCATATATAACAAGAATAATTATATCCATTGGGACTCCCCTTACAAGGTATATATCTGTTTTCATTTACTGTCAATGTGTGAATATATTTGCCCATCTGTCGACTACAATACTGGAAACGAAAAAATCGCCACAATTTTAAAATCAGTGGAGTCAACACAACACAATGGCAAGTTTATATATTGCCATTAAGTTGACTCTAGTCAGTCAACATCTTGTCGATTCATACTGTCAGTCGACCGATTGTCCGTTGACTTATCTCTTGTTATATGACATGTCCATTGACTCCTCGTCTGTCAACATAGTTGTCCGTTGAATTCCAGTTTGTCGACATGTTGTCTGTTTTCTTTTCAGTAAGATGACTATAGTTGTCCCTCGCCATCCAGTTGGTCAACATGATGTCCTTCTCTTCTACCCGAAGGTCGACATGATGTCCGTTACCTTCCAGTCGGTCAAAGTTGTTGACAGTCAACTGCTGACCATTTGGTCAATGCATTGTCCACTAGCAACAAGTTGTTTGTTACCTTCCAGTCAATTAACTTCGGTTTGTAGTCTGTGCCATCCATTGCTTCCCAGATGATCAACATGCCCTTTAATACATACATATAGTTGACAAGACTGCTGCCACCTAGTCGCGGTCAAAATGTTGTTCATTGCCACCTTGTTCGTTGATGTGTAGTCTATCTTTGAATCCGTCTTACAGATGGTCATCACATTGTCAGTTAATCCCACTATTCTACATGACTGTCTCAAAGTATGTTACCTTTGACGTACATACCTATTTTGCAGACATTTATTGGCTATTTAAGACAAATATGTGACACAATGCCAGCTAATGAGGCTCATTTCAGCAGTATCCATTATGAATCATATTAACGTATGACTGACAAGGGGGAAATTCTTCTCACATATTCAAAAATCTCCTCAATTGAGACAACATCTGACCTATATTAAGTTTCTAACAGTGTATTATCAAAACATATCATCCAGAAAAGTTGTTTTTATGGTTAAATATTTGTTTTTGAATATAAAAAAAGCCCACCTTGCAAACAAAATGCAACTATGAAGTGAATAAAATGTCATTTTTTTTTTTAAATCTTCAAAATTTCTCAACAATGTTATCAATTTGTTTTGATCATTTCCCAGGATTGGAAAGTCGAATGAACATTTTTTTTTTTACATTAAAATAATATGAAAACAAATTTTGGCAATTGGCAGCCTCATTTGCTGGTTTTGAGTCACATTTTGGCCTTATAACACTTACAATTTTTATCGAGATTGAAAATTTGATTTGTTTCATCAGAAACAATACCGACGTAGGGGTTTATTCTCCTGTAGAGCGATATCACAATTGCTGATGAGTGCGGGACACTCTGTACAATGTTTATCACAATTCCATGAGACAGCATGAGATAGTCATCATCATTTGTGTACTGAGTCGTTATTTCACAAAAAAAAAATGGGGTACAAAGTCAAAGTTTCAGAATAATTTTTATATTGACTAAAACACACACTGGCTAATTTTGTCACTACTTGTTGCTTTGTATTTAAAAAACGAACAAAAATGGTATGGACATAATTAATCATGTCCGTACGTCTATGTTACAAAGTCGTCATAATATCGCTGACGTCGTAAGTTTTTGCTGCATAAACACGTAACACTGTTAGTCAAAAAAGTGCAAATGCACATTCAAAATATTGTCGGTTTCCACATTCATCATAAAATATACACTTCTCCTAGAGGTAAAACAGGGTTTATTCAATGGCACAATTTGCACTACTTGGATCTCCACGCCTGCATGATCAATAACAGCGGTTTTGGATCCAGATATATTCCAAGCATAGAATGAGTATATTCCACGTCACAGGAGTATCTCCTTCAAACATCTTGCAAGCCAAAGTCCCTGGCAAAATTGACAACAGCATTGGTACTCTTTAATGTGTCACATGGTTCACTTAAATAAGTAGCGTCACAAATTTTTTCACCATTGCAATGTTCTTCATCTGGTCTGTATCGTAGTCTTGTCCTACGTACGTACTTCAACGTTAAGTCCCCAGCAAAAGGTCTCCATAATGCGAACATATATATATTTCAGGTGAATAATGAAGTAAATCCACTTGCCGTATTGACTCTGTTCCAATCAAGTCATAAACTTGATTACATTTTGCTCTCGTAAAGTTCAGTCAATTAATATGCCACCGTCAACTTCAGTTCAGTCGTATCTTCAAACTAGTCCCAAGCTGCGTCTTTTTCTCTTACCTCAAACTAAACACAGTAACCCATGGTAACCTCCAAATCTACTGTATACAAAGTCACAAAAAATCATCGAGATGGGCAAATTATGCTCACGTTTTTTGTTTGTATCAAGATTCCCAGTTTGCATGATCGGGAGCCTTAATCTCTGTTTCACAGATGCATGTTGGGAGTTGCTTTTTATTTTCATATTCACAGTTGCATGATGGGAAGAGACGGATAAGAAAATAGCCTAAGTGTTCTATTGACTACTGCGTACACCCAGACGTCATCCTATGTGAAAACTCGTCAGGTGCTGTAGGAATTTGCTTTGTTGCTGTAAGAATAGAGAAAAAGAAAAAGAGACTGATTTGATTAATTGTTAAATTTCAAAGAAAAAACAGTCATGATCGATTCATATATTGAAACATAAGATGCAAAACAGGTATACGCACAAATATTTTCTACCTACGACAAGGGTGAATCTACTATGCTTCATTTTGATTTAAGATTGGATGTGGCTTTGTCATGGCATTACACATTTCCAGGCCCGTAGCCAGGTATCTTTGATAAAAAGTGAAAATAGTGGTCATCAGTACACTTTACATATGGCACATATCAATGAAGTCTTCTTTAGGATACTGCCCCATTTCTGACAATTAATTGACGTTGACCAATGACATAAGCAAAACATTTGAGAAATAGGTACCAGGAAATAAATTTAAAAGGCATGTAATGAAATATTTTATCAGTTTCAGTAGATAAAACAGAAACGATTTAAATGGATAATAACGTGTGTGTGCACAATTTTTAGTATTATTTATACCTGTATTTGATTAATTTATTGACTTCAATGGGATGAATTTTTATTTTTACTTGGATAACCAAAAAAACTCCAGGTCAGTTCTAAAATAACAAAATATGAGGCTGATTTGGGGGTTTTGGGTTTTTAAGCCTGGCTATAGATCTGCAAATTATGTGTATGAAGTGAACAAACTATACAAAAACCATCACTACAGTGATACCACCATCCAATCTTAAAGGCAATTACATTTAAGGTGCTGCAGGAAACATCTTTTTTTCTATTGGGACCAGAGTATATCTTGTTTGGATCTTGCTATTTTTGTAAATCAAAAATCTCCAGTAAATTGACAATTCAAGTCAATAAAAGAGCACAATCATCATACCAGAAATACAGGAATATTGTCATTTCTAAACAAATGCAAAAACAGAATCAGAGTCAGATTTTACGCAGAGAGTATAGTGTAAGTGGGAGTGTCTTGAAGGATTGCCTGTTGCTTAAGCTTTCTTCAAATCAGTAAAATGATATGCCATTGAAACAAATCATTTAAAATGTGATTTAAAGTATGCTTTGATAGTTGGATCATCTGTTCTTTTACATTCATAGTATGATATCAAGTTATTTCAAGACAGATGAATGGCCATTTTTTGAGAGCTTCAAATTTGCGTCATTTGTAAGGCCTCCCGTATCCCTATAATATGTAAAGGGCCTGAAAACGACC
Organism: Ophiothrix spiculata; assembly: GCA_000969725.1. Taxonomy (NCBI): domain Eukaryota; kingdom Metazoa; phylum Echinodermata; class Ophiuroidea; order Amphilepidida; family Ophiotrichidae; genus Ophiothrix; species Ophiothrix spiculata. The sequence continues at coordinate 32,339 of JXSR01S008666.1, forward strand.
ATGGTGATGTTTCATTCTTCCCAATATCATCTGTCATGATAATCAGAAACTGAATTCTAGATCAAAATTGTATACACATGTATAAGGGCTTAGCATCTCAAATAGAAGTCTATTCTAACATGGTCAATGGTATGGGCTATTATAATATACCATCTATTTCATTGGACAGAAATTGGAGATCTGAAAACACCCACAAATCTTACAGTCTGAAGGTAAAGCATTAACCTGTGCAGATATGAGTTGTTCCAAATTCAGATGAATTGAAACAAACAAATGAAGCTAACTAAAATTGACAATGACACTGTTATTTGTGAGTGCATCTGGGGTCTGATAATACAATCTTTTGCCACAAAAACAGAACCTATCTATGTGTGTGCGTATGTACCACAAAACATAAAGTGCATGATACAAATATCTTGACGCATAAGTTCTTAAACATCATATCAATATCACATCAGTATCAAACCTATCAATTAACTTCAGACTTTGTAGGAATTGTTACCACTAACTTACCAAAACAACAATAGAAAAATTGACAGATATAGAGCTTTGATACCATATATTTGACAGCATATTGGGATTTGAAAACAGTTTTTGGTTGAAAAAAGCATGGTCCTATTTCATATCATTGCACTAGGCGAGTCACTGATTTATTCAGGTCTATGGGTTCATACCATACATATACCATGCTTGTATACCTCGTTCATTATGCTTACTCGAGCAGCGTTTTTCTATTGAAGTTACGGTATCATTCCAGTTAACGGGGCTTACGGATAATAGCGGTTAGAGATGTGTTTCTATTGCAATGCAATACCGGTGAAATACCCGATACTAAATGACATCAGGAGAATAATATAACTGACTATACAATTTTGATATAACAAGAAATAAATTTAAAAGGCATCTAATAAAATATTTTAACAATTCAGTAGATAAAACAGAAACAATTTTAATGGATAATAACCAATAAATATGAACAAGCAGGAGTAACTAATAACATATGGTGGTAGGTATATAAAAAGGTGTATAATTCTATAATAAATTCTGTAGGCATATATATATCATTTGTATATGACGCAACATTTTATATCCTCTCAATTATTGTACAGTCCTAATAATTAATAATATTAATTAGTTAAAATAAAAATAAACATGCCAGTGGACAGAAGGCGTATATACTGCACGTTGCTAGTGACTTGCAATAGCATTTCACTAAATACAACTGCTGGTTGTCCCATATTTTAACTGGCTTGCGCACTGAGGTTTTCTATTGCAGGCTCACCGGTATTTCACCGCTAAAAATCTTACTTTTTGGAGGATAAATGCCAGCGAAATCTTCACCGCCATTCTCGGGCAAATGCCAGAGAAGGTTATTTTCTATTGGGCCTTTTTAATCCCTTTTCTGGTATTTAACCTGTTAATGGCTTCAATAGAAAAACGCTGTAAGAAATAACATCTATTTTTGTTGGAACACGAACTATGTGCTACAAGT
>JXSR01S008668.1:82027-92367 GCA_000969725.1 Ophiothrix spiculata
GTGTGAATGGGTGAAAAAGGGTATATTTTGGCTTCAGAAACAATCACCCTTTAGGGGGTGTTTTGAAAAAATGTGGTCACGCTATGCCTGCAACATTATACTTGAGTGCCCCCCCCCCCGGGATTAAAGTAAAGTTTAAACCGACACGATATATTAGACAGTCACACTATGATTGGGAATTGTACCCTTGGTTCTTTCCACTTTAACATTTTGCAAACAACATTTACCTGATGGGCGATTCCCTGATGAGCGATTCCAAAGTAACGTTTGTAAGACAAATACCGCTTTTAAATGGCTACAGAACCTAGCATAAACATTATATCCACGAGTTTGTTGTTGATAAATGGTGCTCACTGGTGGGGTCAAGACATACAGGTGTTTAAAAATTAAATCAATTGCCTGAATAAAGTTCATGTAACGTTCCTTAACGTTTGTGACATCGCACGGAAAGGTTTATTTTTTGATGCTCCAAATGACTTCAAAGTAAAAATTCTCTGACGTTTTTGCGAAATTTTCATGACGCGTTACACAGATGATTCAGATGATTGGTAACATATTTAAAAATATTTCATAAAAGTTTTCGGAAATTCTATTGTCAGGATTTGGGACTGGCCTAGATTCTTCCACTAATTTTTTACCTACAATTTTGTTTACTTTAATCGATAGAACATGTTTATAGTAATATAACCAACTAGTAATTTTCCATGATTTTGAGGAATATTGGAGAAAATTTCTTTACCTACTTTAATTTTTTTCGTCGGCGAAAAAAAGTGGTGTGAAAACAGTGTTTCTAGTTTGAAAACTTAAAAGAATCTTGTTTCTACACCTGTGATGGCCAAACAAATTATTTTTGAGGAAATTGTTTCTCTTTTGATATGTGTTAAATATATCTAGGAGCTTTGTTTGATCTTTTATCTGGTAAATCCATCTGAGGTACAAATTTAGGATTTAGGAAACACAGGATAGTCACACCACCATCAAAGAATAATATATTGCAAATTAGTTCTCCCTCAATTTGAACCCTTTATGTGTAAATTTTGCAGTGTTGTGCATTTTACTAAAAATTTTTTTAGCTATATTTAGAGTATTTCTATAAGTTTTTAATTCTAGGTAAAATCTACGCTGTCCCTTTAAATGCATTGTTTGATTTTGTAACGTCTGCATTTCTTCTCGGGAAATGAGATAATGGATGTCGCAATATTTGATGCTTGGAGTTTATTTGATGACAAACACATATTGAATAAACACAAAACAACATAGTTTCAACTAAATTGATCAGAAACGTTACGTCTTAGACTATGGTCACAATACGTCGTACGAACGGTTACGAGCAGCGTTTAGTCCGTTTAGAAGGACCAAGGACAACGAGCAAAGCAAACAGCGTGTGCCTCACACATGGTCCTTTTAGGCAGACTAAACACTACTCGTAACTTTTCTCATGCGTCATAGTTAACACTTAAGTGACCATGTCTTTCCCACCCGTTGGCGCCCAAGGGGGGGGGGGGGGGGTTCCTAGGGACCCCCCTTAAAAACAAGTTCCGGTATGAATTTTACGTTGAAAGTCAGGTCAATGATGAAGCATGTAATAAGGACCAAAATACAGAAACAAATTTGAAAATCGGATGAACCATTTCAAAAAAGCGGCCGAAAAACTATTTTTTGTGTTGCATCAAAAATTTCCCGCCAAATTTCCAAAACCGTGTTCCCGAAGGAATTTTCCCATTAAATTTTGCTCAAATTGGCACATTGCAGGTACAATTACATTGCAAAAATAAAATTAGAAAAAATGTATTCGGTTCCGATTTTATGGGCAAAACAAATTTGAACAGCGCCCTCGAAAAATCACTAATTAGCACGGAAACGACTGGATCGATTTAAATTTTTTTGCCACTAAGTGACCCGCTGCGTTAAGTTTGACAATTACGTGGAGCGGCGATGTAAATTTTTTTCGCGTAGCGCGAAATCCTGTGGTAGGGCCCTAGGAACCCCCCCCCCCTGGTCACACTTTAAAGTGTTAACACAAAACAACAATTGGTTAGTGTCTTTAAAAAAGTTTCGTCAAGAGGCGATTCTCTCTGGCAAAATATTAATAAACTCAGTTTCAAATAATAATAAAAAAATCTGCCAACGAGTTAGAAAGTCTAAAATCGATAAAAGCAAAAAGAGAATTGGTTTGACTTTTTTCATTTAAACAATACAAAAAGCTCATTTTGTTAAGTAAAATTTTTCTCAACAAATTGACCCTTTATGTTGTGAGTGTAGGTGATTAAATTTACAGTATTCTCCGAATAATTTACACTGCAGGTTGATCAACATGGCTTTTCGCAGACGATGGTGGACGCGCAATAAATTACCTGTTTACCTTAGTGTTTACTCAGATTTTATGTGGTATCATCCGCGGTATCGCCCGTATTATTTCAATGCGTAAATAGAAAGAAAAGTGTTTTTTTTAAATAAGCAGAATATCTTTTTAGTTTTCTGGGGTTGAAGTCGCAACCCCAACGGTTTTGAAATCTGCATATATTTATATACTAAGTAAGGGCATAAAATGAAATTTTCGAGCTTTAGTTAAAATTCAAGTTTTTTGAATGGGAGTTTCAAAATCTGATGACGTCACGTTCTGCCCCCTGGCTTTTCGCATTTACATGCATGCATGCATTTGGGATCCTTTAATTTACTATGTTATCAACATTAATATTCATTTTCCTATTCTTAATTCCATAAAACAAAGGCTATTAAACAAGTCTTATTTTCATTAGTCTCATTGTTGGTCAAATTACCATTTACAGAATATATAAATGGAAATTTTAATTTCTTTAAACAAAATCAGGTTAGATATCAAAAAATATAATTATTTACACTGTATATGTATTTGAATGTTTTCTAAAACAAATACATAAACATAAAGCTAAAGCTAAATATTTAATCATGACATGTAAATATTTTTTTCCTAAACTGTCAAGCTACGCAGACAATAGATGGATAGAATCACACTTATGTTTTCCCAAAGCACCAATTATTATTGTTTAATAAATATTTTCTTTCAAAGCAAAGCTGTGACTATCAATGTTTTAATTACATCTGATGTTTTGAAAACTTACATTATCTGCCAGTGAGCGATGCAAAAGGATATTTTTTTAATGTAATGTTTTTGTCTACACTTTTTCTTATTGAGCTTGTAAAACGGTAAAGAATTGATAAATAAAACCTCTGTTACAAAGTACTCATTAAGAATATTCTTTTATTATTCATTCTTATATTATTAAGAAACATAAACCAACGCTATTGAGTATTCTCTGGCTCAGAGAGAATTTATTGGCAATATGTAACTTATCATCATATCAGAAAAGACTGATATTGAATATAAGAATCAAAGAATAGCAAGGAAAGTATTTTATTCAGTAATTGATTTTTTAAAAGCTTTGCAAGGCAACTAAAAGTTCAAGAAATGTATTAAATATATTCTATTGCCAGTTTATAAGTACTGATGACACTTTCTATTTCCTCTTACATGAAACATATTCAATACTTGTTCAAGTGTTATCTTATTTATAAGTTATTGTAGCGATTCATTATATGGAAGACTGTCATAAATTAGGTTATCCTCACCTATTTTTGTGTGTGTTTTGATTTTACTTGAAAAAAAATAACATCAGTCATCTCTACATTTTTTTCTATTTCGTCACGCTTCTAGAATAATTTCCTGACTCGTTTTCTCTAGTTTTGAGATAATTTAGAAAAACACCTTAGATTTGATACACTGTAAAATTGACGTTTGAACACATGTAACGTGTTTTACCATGTTTCCTATAATATATTCTGTAATTGCTATATTTTTAATATATTTTTTTGCTTTGAACACCTTTTGAAACACCAGACGCCTTAGACCACAACACGCCCGGAACACGTCCGAGTTGAAGATAAGCTTTCTAGCCTAAAACAAGATTTGTTCAAATCTTCGAAGTTTATTTCTTTGGGAAACAGTTTGCAACTGTCAAACAGAATTATGTTTGACTGATAAAGTTTAGCTCTCAGTTGATCATAAAATATTTATTGTCGTTTTCAGCAACTTAATTACTCTCTAAATGTAAACTAGTGAAAAATTTCACCCCCCCCCCAAAAAAAAAAAAAGAAAGAAAGAAAGAAGTGAAACCCTTGAACCACCCAGAAAGGATTGGTTTTGTATGTTAAACATGAAATTTCCACTCATAAAGAGTGAAAATCCCTCCAAAAGAGTGAATATCCCCTTATTTGAGGAGTTAAACGAAGGACAACTCGAAAAAGAATTGTCCTGCGTTTAATTCCTAAAAACGATTGGAATTTCACTCTTTATGGGATTACACCACCAATTGCTTTTCCTATGTTTTTACATGTAAATTCCTTCGATTTGACCATGATTTGTGACCCATCATATCGAAAGGTACCTTAAGGGTCCCAGATTGATCTCATCTGAAAGATTATATTTTAAGCTTTAAAATGACACCTTGCTTTTAGTAATTGGATGTTCGATTGCAAAGTTACATCCAAATTGGTAAAAGGCATCAGGCTGATTCAGAAAACTATAGTTCTGAGAAAATCAAGTTTAAAGTTTCTATACTGGTAAAACTTGAATGGAGAAAGGATTTTTATCTTGTTTTTTAACAAATTAATCTTATGTTTTTGGACGTTGGAGCCTGATTAATATGTAGAGTACACTTCAAAGGTAACGTTTCTGATGAAATTAGAAATTTGACCTTGGATACGATTTTTGACTATGCTCAGCTTCAATGGCCCGTATCTCGTAATTTACTACACGTGTAATGAGACTGAGTGTCCCCCATAACCAGGAGTCCGGGTCTAATTGAACTACACGGAATAAGTCGCAATCAATGATCGCACATGTACAAGTACGTTCTACACAATTAAATAGTAGGTAGGACATTTTAGTCACACGGACGCTGTATTTCATTACACTGACATTAAGGTACCTTTCGATATGATGGGTCACATTTTCACATACATGTATTTCTTTTGAGTACCATCTCCTGAAATGTCTTTTTTCTATAAATTCATATAAAAAAACACTAAAAATGGCCAAATTTACCTGGGGTGTCCGGCTTGTTTTTCCGGTAAGCAGCCTGGAATTGGAGTCTAACCTCGTCCCCCACTGAAATCCACGGTGCTGCTAGTTTGTCCATTCAGACCTGGGGAGAAAAATAAAGACACATTAATCTTCAAAAATATTGGGATTTTTGCTTCTTTTCTATCTTTCTGATAACACAGATACCTTAACAACACATTTAAAATAAAAAAGAGCAAGTAAATCACATTTTTTGATTTTTCTCATCTTTATTTTAGGAATTAACTGGGAAAGACGGCCTCGATTTGTGAAATAAACACGATATATAATTGGTGGCGTATAACTTCAGACGATTACAAACGGCATAGAAACGTCAGAAAACCTAGTGTTGCAGGGGCCAACGAAATCTGAACGACATCACAAATAATTTTTGTCATCACAAAATTAAAAAAAAACCTTGCAACTTAAAGTGTCTTATAGACTCACCAGGTATACACTGTATGCAGCGCCCCATGAAGGAGCATTCGCACAGGGGACCAACGGCTTAACGTGACTATCCGAACCACGGATCAATTAGAGTAAAGTTTCTTGCCCAAGGAAACAAGGAGACGTAAACCGCCTGGCCCGGGGCTCGAACCCACAAACTCTGTATTACGAGACCCGTGCTCTAACCGCTCGGCCACGCTCCCCTCGTCTGCAGTGGCTAGCGAACTATGTCCGCGTTAACTGACGTTGAGTAACAATGACCGGTGTGCAATTAAAAATAGTAATCCGCAGGTCTCCGACACCCCTTAGTCGTCACAGTGTAAACGCAGCTTTAAGAATACCAAAGTCGTCATGATCATCTCCATTCATAGCTCTTACTTCGTATACTGTATGATAATATTTATAACAAAATCCCCTCAAAAACATGGCATTACGGAAAACAGTGATTTTCAGAAGGAATTGTGATGCTTAAGAATAATGAAATTGTCAAATTTTATTAACCCTGAATGGAAAAAAAGCACGTTCTTTTGTAAATAGGCAGACGGAAAAGCACTCAACAGAAAATATTGAAAATAATAAGATTCCACTGAAATCGATGTTGTATGCAGCATAATTCTTGATTAACTCCTGTCTTATATAATTATTCCAATGAGGTTAAGTCTAGATGTGAGTATAAACGAAGACATCTTTCCGGGTATTTTTTCTGTGAAATAGTATATGAAACCTAGTTTTGATTTTGTACGGTATGTATACGCTTAAAATTCACGGGATTAAAATTGTAATCTTAAAGACTAAATCTTAATCTTAACAAAGACCTATTTAGTGAACAATCCCTTTAGATTTAAAATAAATCTTTCACAGAGATTAACATGTTTTTAATCAACAAGAATGTCAGATTTTTTGAATTTTAAATCTGAAAGAATTGCTGATGAGAATAAATAGCAATTTTAAGCTTACTCAGCTGATTTCAAATGGAAATTAGTCTCTTTCTGTCAGTGAGTCTATAACGATGATCATCATCATCATCGGTCGGCTGCGCAGCAGGCGATCGCAAATTTTCTCCAATCACTTCGGTTTTGAGCCAGGTCAGCTATAGCCTGTGTATGAAGCCTTATTAGTATCATTTCGTGTATTTTTTTAATCAAGCGTGTGTTGTATTTTGTAAACTCGAATTTCGAGTTTTATTCTACTTCTCAAACTCAAAAATCGACTTTTAAAAACTTGAAACGCGAATTTTGACTTGTCAGAACACGAAATTCGACTTTTGAAACTTGAAAAACTCGAAAGTTTAACGCTTTTAGAAGCCGAAATTCGACTTTTAAAAACGAATTTCGAGTTTTTAACGACATAAAAAAGTCGAGATTCGGGTTTTTAAAAGGCGAGATTCGAGTTTCACGTTAGAAAAGTCGAATTTCGAGTTCCAAAAGGCGAAATTCGGGTTTTAAAAGTCGATTTTCGAGTTTAAGAAGTAGAATTTCGAGGTTTTTAAACTCGAAATTCGAGTTTACAAAATAAAACACACGGTTGATTTAAAAAAACACGAAATGATACTAATAAGGCTTCATACCTGTGGGTGTAACATGATGTTTGTATCTCTCAATAGCTTTTGGATATAGGACAGATATGATGTTCTCTGTCGACCTGGCCTCCTTCTCCCATGTGAAGGAGTATAAAGAGTATACAATCTGCTGGGTTCCTCCTCAGGTATCCTCAGTATATGGCCAAGAAATTTCAGCTGTCGCAGCCTAACCCTATTAATCAAAGGCTCGGTATTTGTATCTTTGTAAATTCTGGAGTTTGGGACATGGTCAATGCGCTGGATGTTAAGCATCACTCTATAGCAAGATGTTGCGAAGGTTTTTATTTTACTCTCCATGTCGCTGGTTAGCACCCATGATTCACAGCCATACAACAATACAGTTACACATGTTGTGTTAAACCCCCGGTCTAACCTTCATATCAACAGGAATAATTGTACTTCTCCATATGCCTTCCATCTTATTCCTGTTGAGTATATGATACCACCAGCTAAATGTTGTTAAGAATTATTATGTCTTCTCATGTATTGGTCTGGATATAATCTGGGCCTATTTTTGGCAATATTTCAAAAAGTAAGTCAAAAATCAAAATTTTTTAGAAATGCGTTCCTAGACACGTTTTTCTAGATTCTAAATAGCATTTGAGGTCCAACTTTTATTTTTTCAAAATTTAGTTAGGTTTACAAATATAGTGGTTCACAAACAAGGGTGTTTGTCCAAAATCATACATTTTGGTTCAAAACTGACCTAACCATCATCTTCTACATGAAAAGCCACATCTGGAAATGTATACTTTTATATGGATTTACTTATCAGTTGCTTAGTTACAAAGCATAAAATATTTCAGAAAATGAGGGGTAACTGTGCCCTTTTATTTGTGATCTGGTTGATTCTACGCCAAGAATGGCTAGAAGCACAACATGTATTTCTCACAATGTTAATATTTATTTTTCTAATTGTTTTCGTTTAAGGAAAAAACTTAAAGTCTAAGTGTGCTTATTTATGTGTTTATTACATTGGAGCATTGTTAAAATTTAAATTTCCTACCAGTGAGTGCTTATTCAACTTGATTCAAAAATATATAGATGATGGATCTCTGTCTCTCAGATTTATCAATTTGTTTTTCAGTTTCTTAAGGGTAAATGGGTAAATATGGGTTAGTCATGCATTACGAAGCGAGGGATCTACCGCTAAGCTATCCAGGCAGCGTTGAGATAGTGAACTAAAATCTAAAACTTAAATATTAGAATGCCATATTTTTCTTTTGTTTACATACAAATTGCAATTTTTGCCTCAACGGAATGCTCAATTTGTAAGTAAATTATGCAAATGCGTGTATCAGACAAAATGAAGAAAACAGGCAATTCACAGCTCAAAGAGGGCGAACTCAGAGTCGCAGGCCTAATTCACGTCTGGTTTTTCTGGCAAAACAACGCGGGTTTGTTACATTACCATTCAAAATCAACACAACATATTTATAAAAAATTATTTGTAATTTAATAAGAAGTATCAAGCCTACAATCTGTCAAAATTTGAAAACAGCGGAATGTTCGATCATCATGAAATTATGAGGTTTCGGCGAAAAAGGCGTCAATTTTTCGAAGTAGTCTATTGACGTCATTTAGACCTTGATAATGGACGTGAAATCAAGAGTAAAGTTCCATGTATAAACCAGAAACTCTATCCCATATGTACGCCAAAAATAGTAATATTCTGACCTATAAGTAGGTAAAAACTTGCAGTAAAATGACTTACAGCCCAGCGAGACGATTTAGGGACTGTAGCCTTAATGCCCGAAAAAAACCTAGAAGACCAAACCTTATCTTCATTTAAAATGAAAAAAGTCAAACAACTAACAGATAACAAACAAACAAAAAACGATTATTTAACTCAGAATTAATTTTGTAACCATCCGCGTGACAAGCAAACTAGGTTATCCATTTTGGGTATGTATTTTTTTTTCAGGCAATCCTCTCTTACGACATATTTAGAACAACTACCCATTTTATGCCCACAATTGTAATCATATTTCAACAGTAATTGTTTGTTTTGCTTCTACTTGACCTTCCCCCCACCCCCGAGAATTTAACTGCATGTCGGTATTTGAAGAGTTCTAAAAATCTTCATGATGATCTCAATTTATAACAATTCGTACATGATACAATCATGAACACACAAAAAATAGCATGGAAGAACTGAAAAACAGTGGTTTTTAAAAGGAATTGTAAAGCTTACGTGTGCGTAATGAAACTGTCAGATTGTATTAGCCCTGAATGGAGAGAAAGCACGTTTTTCTGTAAATAGACAGACGGGAAAGCACTCAACAAGAAGAATTGAAAACAGCAAGATCCTACTGATGTCAATGTTGTATGCAAGATGATAATTATTTCAAAAAGGTTAAGTTTAGATATGAGTACAAGCAGTAAGCTTTACAGCCCTTTGAAAGTCTAGTAGTGAGTATAGAGAATTTTGTTCTTTTAAATGCTCTATAAATTTTACATGAAGTGGTACGGAAAAACAAAATGTGACCGTCTATCCCAAACCAGCCGTAAATGCAGCCTCTTGTCATTTTCACTTTTTTAAATATTTACAAATACCATGACATAAGGATTAAAATGACACCTTATTTTCATGAACTTCATACGATATCCAGAAGCCAAGTTATGGTCCATCAAAGGTTGTCAGGGAGTAAAATGTATAACTGATATAAACGCGTTCAAATATCGGTAAGTCCTATAATTTCTGTTGATTGTCGACAGATATATTTCACATTTCCAATCTTTTTTTAATGAGAATTTGAAGGTGTTTTGAAGAAAGCACAAGGATTGTGAATCTGTCAAATAAAAAAACAATTTTGGGAAAATTACGACCTTGACAAATATTTTCTCCTGTAGCGAAAAAATGAAGTATGCTGCATTTACGGCTCTTTTGCAACCCCCTATACGTTTGGAACGAAACCCCCTATATGAACTTGGTTTTGCTATCAATAGATTGGTATGGTCCTCCCCTGTCCAACGATACGTGGGATAAGTGGGTATTTAGGGGAGTACGAGTATGTTGGCATGAATTTCATTGTTTCTATTAAAAACATTTGAATTTACTACTTTTTGTGCTGAATTTCTGGTAATTGAAAAAAAGTGTGTTGAAATATTGTTAGGCATATGAAGATATCTATTATGTTTTATGGTCCAAGAGGAACATAAAACCATGGAGTGTTAACTCAATTTGGTCAAATGTGGACTTATGTATTTGTTGCA
>JXSR01S008668.1:120160-139695 GCA_000969725.1 Ophiothrix spiculata
GTTGTGAATATCTTCTTTGCAAAGTTTCACCTAAAGATCATTTTTTTTTTAAATTTCAAAGTAATATTTTTCAATAAAAACAAGCAATTTTGCCTGTCCTCGGCAGTCCTCGGCACCGAGGACCAAGGACTTAGAGGTCCGAGGCCAAGGCCAAGGCCAAGGACTCAATGTCCGAGGCCAAGGCCTGGCCTCGAGGACTACAACACTGGACTGATATTAATGAGGTCGGTTACGGAAGGACATCAAAACGGACATGATTTTTCACCTTGAGTACATTTTTGAATTTATAAAGAAATTTTATTTCAAAGTTACTGAATGCATTGCTTGGTGTTTTTGCAATAGTTTGCCACATTCCACTTCAAAATATTCCCTGCGGTTGTGTTTTAACAATGCGAAATGCGAAGGGATCATGGTTACGGAAGAACGGTTACGGAAGGACAATTTGTCCGCTGATTTTTGGGTGCACTGAACTGTAAAGCCTGGTTAGGATTAACAAAAAATACAACCTCATGTGTAAATTTGATCCTTATTTAAATCATTTAGAACTCTAACACCCAAGTAAACAACCAAGAATGGGTTGAACAAATTAAATACAAATTACTACTTTTCATTATGAAAATCAAGAAATTTGACCAAAAATTGGGGTTTTTTTTAAAGAAATTTCATAGACATTTTTGTTCAGTCTTTTCAAAATTAGGTTCATTTTAAAGAGCTTCAAAATAGCTTTCTTTTGATACCAAATATATGGTGGTAGCATTTTTCATTGAATAGTTACATCCTTTTTTCAATATTTTTCTCATGTCCACTTTTTCGTGAAAATGGCCAAGTAGAAGTAGAAACTTTAGGGCGTACTGATCTTTGAACGCGTTTATCTCAGATATACGTTTTATTCCCTGACAACCTTTGACGGACCATAACTTGACTCCTGGAAATCGTGCGAAGTTCATTAAGTTGTCATTTTAATCCTTAAAGCATGGTCTTTGCAAATAATTAAAAAAGTGAACATGACAAGAGATGTCATTTTCGGCTGGTTTGGGTTGGACGTTCACTTATAGGAGTCTCATATCATAATGCGAGTATGAAAATATCGTATTATAAGCGTCAAAGCACGTCTTAGGTGTTTATGAATTAAAAACTCATCCACCTTTAATCGAGTATGGGTGATGTTACTTTGCCCTTTAATGACTTTCAACATGTAGACAAAAAAAAATATTCACTGCTATTCCCGGAGACAACATGTAAACTTGGTATATAGTGGGGTTTTTAATGACAGCTTCAGCGGCAGACCTGAAAACAGTACAAGTGGATTATATCAGTTCAACATTAAAGATACCTTAGTGATGGATCGTGGTACATTCTTACGTATTTAGATAATTGAAAAATGCTCAATTGTAGCAAAGGGTTTTTAAGTAAAAATCAAACAGTTTAGTGTTGCTGATAAATTATACGTACATTGTGTATAAATTAATCTACTTAAAAGTACATGAAATTTGTGGTTTTTTTTAATGATATTCCTTATGTTTGTTAAGATACAGTCGAATTTATACTAGCAATGGGCAAGATTTATTACCATTTATCTGATCTTCTTTACAATTTACAAAATATTTGCATTTATATCTGTTTCTTGATTTCCTGTTTGTTAAAAAACATTTGTGTCAATTTGTGCTCTATATAAATGTGAAAAGGTATTGACTCTTTAGAGTTGTGCTTTATATATAAATATCATTCCAAAGTATGAAGTCATAATATATTCCGTGTTGTGTATCTATATATATCATGTGTTAAAATAAAACAGAGTGTATATTAAGCTGCAATACCTAGAGGAGAAGCCCAAACTGGATATTAAAACTTAGACGTGATAAAATCTTTTAAAATAATATCTCTCATAGAGAGACACCCACCAGCATCCACAAAATTCCGGAAGAGAACATCTAAAACATCGAGACATTTATGATTCTTGACAGCTTTGGAAGAGAACATCTTCGGGGAAATCATTCCATCGGATCTCAAACATCTAAGGTATAAAACAATCTGGTTCGTGTGAAATAAGTTTTTGAGCTTGATAATTAATACCCAAGGGAACAAGAAATGTTACTGTCAAACCTTAGGCAGATGCATAAATGCTCCTCCAAATGAATGTCCCTTTTCGCTTGTATTGTATCCGCTCCTTTGAATTTCAAAAGTCAATAGACTTATTTATTATTTTTATTTTTTAATTTCGTGTTATACAGTTCAGATTTTGTCTACGCAACCCGCAACAAATGTCGAAGATTGTCACTGTGTCGATTTTCTACAAAGGTTTTATTCTTTGTTCTTTGTTACCGATACAATCTATATATAACTGCTTAATGATACACATTAGAATAAACCATTACTCCGCAAGCAAGCGCTATATTTTTGATATGATTTTCTTTCTTCCGTTATCTTTTCTTATTCTTTTCTTTTTCATATTACATTTTTGAAATATTTACTAAGTGAAGTGACGTTCGTTCTTGATAGAATTGACGAAGTTCCTTGTATTTAGAATATAACATCAGTGACGTAACAGCTGGGGATAGACGACTTTCGTATGTCCCTTAATGCATCTTGAAAGATCCTGCAAATACGGGACCTTGTGACGTATCTTGCGCAGTCGAGTTGTGCGCAATGCGCAGAACTTCAAATATGGTAGACTGAGCAAGATACGTCACAAGGTCCCGTATTTGTGGTACTTTCAAGATGCATTATTGGACATACGAAAGTTGTCTATTGCAAAAATAAAAGGAGAATTAAAATTGAGATAAGGAAACAAAAGGATGACAAAATGTTTTACGTAATTGCAATTTCTGATAAGAATTTCTTTAAGAATTTCTTTTTCAAAGCATCCTAGTGCTATATCACCATCGAAAATATCATTTTGAAACCTTTTGGTGAAAAGTCCTATGTTCATCCTGGGAAATATTATTGTTTGAATGGTGTTCTCAAATTCTACCCAGCAAAATAAAAACGCAGGATGTGCATTGCAGATACATTGCAAGCTGCTTCCTTTTCCCTTGGAGAAATCCTGCACAAATTAGCAGAGCCAAATGCTCATAATTTATACCTTAAGAGAGTATCACTGTATAAAACATATGTGCATACAACTTTATTGCATGGGGATGAATTGAAGTGAAATTTTATGTTTAATGGAAGTATCTGCTATGCTTTATAAATGCAATACTGCGTTTTTACTTTAACTTTTAAAAATATGCAGATTTATTTCACATTTCCTATCATTTTCTTGATATTTTGTAGTAAGCACAAGGATTGTGAATCTGTCAAAGAATCAGGTTCGGAAAATTACGACCTTGACATGTATTTTCACCTGTAGCGCAAAATGAAGTTTCTGGCATTTACGGCTCATACGGGCTGGACAGCCACAAATATATTTCTTAAATTACAACCAAGAAACCAAGTAGTTTGTGTATTTGAAAAAGACACACTGCACTGAGGAAAATATTTGTATCTAACTTGGGTTGGCAATTTGTTGTTATTATGACACACAATCTGAAATTGTTTTCCCGGAATTGTTTTAGGCAAATGTAAACACTGTACATTTGCGTTTAAAATTTTGACTATTTAGAAATGAAATTTAGACAATTTACAGAATATTCTATATATGTAAGTTATTCTTAACCACGAAAGAGGTTCATTTCAAGTACAGCGCTTAAATTAATATGCTTGGTAAAATGAGTTATGAAAATACAGGGGTTGATACCGTATGTCAGCCTTAGCAGTCTTCCACTCTTAATACCGTAATTTTCGAAATGTCATTTAATATGTAGATAGGTTAAGAGGTTTATGAAGCGATTGCATAACCAAATTAATTTACCTAGCTCTTGGGAGGAAATGTTAATCTGAATTTAGATCTGTATCTGAAAATTTGATTCAAGGTACTATAAAGAAGCAACGTATCAATCCAGCATCCAAATTTAACTCGATGTATCAATACATTTCCCAATAACATTTTTTTTTAATGTTACAATTGGTCAAATGATAAATATCTTCAGGTTATTATTTTGGGCGATCCCAAAGTAACGTTTGTGACCGAAAAATTGAAAAATTCCACTTTAAAAAGACTACAAAACCTATCATAAACATTATATCTACAAGTTTGTTGTTGATTATGGTGCTCACTGGTGGGGTCAAGACATGTAGGTGTTTAGAAATAAAATTAATTGCCAAAACCCTGAATAAAGTTCATGTATCGCACGGAAATAGATTTTTGCTCCAAATGACTTCAAAGTAAAAATTCTCTGCCGTTTTAGCGATTATTTTATTGGTCTCCACACAGAAAATGGGTAACATATTTACAAATATTTCATAAAAGTGGTAGGAAATGTTATCGTCGGGATTTCTTTTAATGCATTGTTTTGTGTGGTAACGTTAGGTAAAGTTTCTGAATTTTTGGTGTAACGTTTTGGTAACGTTTGTGATATTTCTTGCTGCAAAGGTAGCCTGAATTTAGAACCCTAAATGGTGTAAATTATGCTGAAAGCTACCCCAAAACGTAGACGCCCCTGTGGTACAAAATCAGACCCTTTTACGCCGTTTTTATGATGGCCATCTTAAGCGGTCCCCTTGGTTGCATGCGTGCAATCCTTATTTCCTATGGCTGCGGACATGGAGTAGAGAACAAAATAAAACGCAAAATAACATCTATTGGGCAATAAACACACTTACAAATATGCTTCAGGGCTTAGCAGTCTGATGGTTCTCAAGCTTTCATCTTATTGGTTATGGTTTGGATTTAAAGTGGTAGGCAGGGCGTTTGGAGGCAATCCCTTTAATTCTACAGGGTGTCCACGAATGATTTATAACCGGTTTAAATAAATCAGAAAAAAAATAAATTATAAAATCATAATTTTTCATAAAACCAACAGCTTTTCTACATTAGTGGATAAGTCTAGTATATTTTCTACAGGTTTCATCAAAATATCATGCTTCATTGCTTTGTGTGATAACGTAATTGAAATTTGATGCAAACGTGATTTTTATTTGTACAAATGCAGGTATAATACGAATAAATATCTGTAACATGCACACTTACTAAAGTTTGTAAAGTGTAATGAATACAACTTGACCAAATTCAAATCTTCTTTATTTGCTTTCGTATTTGTCTATAATCTACAAACACAATTACCCTGCAGACTTCTGAATCTATTCCTGCTCAGATTAGCGCGATAGACTTAATCAAATTAGGAGCAGGTCACCATTTTGGCCGGCAAGTTGCAGATTTTGATCACAATTCTGTTTGTTAACACACTTCCCCGCGTTGAGGTTTCCGTCGACAAATACTGGTCCTAATATTGAGTTGTTACCCATAATATCCATTAAACTAACGTCCGGTTGTAATTAGCAATGTAAAATGTAAAGTTTCTAAGTGGGTTTCCTTTAAGCGCTTACATGTAACAACTTACATTATTTGTACTGGTTATTGTAAAGCTGTTCAACCGTAAGCAAAATCGTCATTTCTTTTCCCAAGGACACCCGTTATATCCATCACAGTCAATTAATAAAACCTTAATTGTATTTCACGTTTTAACTTTAGTGTGTCATTGTAGTCAGTTTTAATTGAATGTTTAAGTTCGACAATTTCTCTGATTACAAATTTACAATTTGAAAAGTATACCCTATTTGGAAAAATCTTTATAACTTTTCACTAGAACATGGGATTTGAAAAATTCAAAATTCTTCAGAAACCTAAAGACATGTTTAATTTGAAAATTAACAAGAAGATAATAATTAAGACTAATTTTGTGTGCATGAAGAGCTACGATGTGTTTCGTGTCAAAAGATGCGGCTGAATGAATCCACATTCACAGCCGCACTATTTTGATCTATAGCCTACTGGATTCAGCCGTTCTTTATGCCTGATGGAAGAACACTGATGGGAGAAGAAAAGCAAACTTGGATAATCAACACTTCTTAAACCCGGCAATGCGATAGCCACAGAGGGGAAGGAGACGAATATAAAACCACAGCCTTGGTAGATGAAACAAACGTGTCAAACCATGCTTCATGAGTTTATAAAGGAAACAACACTTCTGTGTGATATATAGTCTAACTATAAAGAACCAGATATCAGAATCTTTGTACATAGCCTTTTTCTTTTGAATAATTGACCGTTAAAAGGACAATTCAATTTAGAGAAAACACAAAAACTGATCAATGTCGCTTGATTCCAGACAGTCTGTCATCTTACAGTTAAGTACAAAATGATGTTTGCTCATCCAATGAGGCAATGGTCAAAGCACCAATAACAGCTAAACAAGTAAATGCAAACGAATTTACGAAAATGAAAATTTTAGAACCAGGAAAATATTTGGGCGGAAAGGGCATTTTCACACCATGCTAATAATACAATATTTGTGAGTATGGAACTTCATTAATTACTTTAAAATTAGAAAATAATGATTTGTAGCTATATGTTTCTGTACTATCCAAAGTTAATCTGCTTTCAAAAAAGATCAAACGTAGTTATCGTTATAGGTACTACTTTTGTGGACTTTATTATACAGTTGTTGGTTGTGGAACTGACGGTCAGGGCTTTCTAGATATCACTTCAGAAGTATAAAGATGGGGTATCGATCATGTATTTGAATAATTTGTAATAAATATTGCATCTTATTAACTCTAAAGGATGTCAATTAAACGCACAATTTTGATGTTAACAATAAATAGCTACTACCGGTCTATCTAGCAAGATATCTCTTAGATATTATTTTCACACAATTGTAAAAGTAATTGCTTCAATTGTATACTACTTTGTTAAATTAATAACACATATCTTACAAATCTTTCATTTACAAACAACAACCGGTCAGATATATTTCTTAAAGATTCTTAAGTGATGACATCTTTTGGAGCTATATACAATTAAGATATATTTTTACTTTTTACGGATGATTTAAACGCATCCGTAGAAATATACTCACGTCACTGTACTATCTTTCATTATATCTGGTTAAGATAACTTCAACAAAAGGAAACAATATAGTGTATTGTACGTAACGGCAAACGATTCTTTGCGCTTTTTAAGTTGATGTTTCCGGTTGTCCAAACGATTTTGTTTAAATTTGGCATTGCAGTCGGACAACGTTCAAACAAGCTTATCGTTAAAGCGCACATGGTATTGAAAGTAAATAGTGTGGTGTTTCATATCAAGAAATTGAAGTGGTTTTGTACCTTGTTTTTAGAATAATGAAACAATAAACAATAATTATGTTAACGTATATACCGTATATACATTTTTTCAAGCAATTGTTTACTAAACATTTAGATTATAATCAAAATAGTTCAAGGAGCATGTCCAACTGCTTCTACAATTTTTCAAACTTATTGAGATTTTGGTTCCAAAATATTTCTCAATTCTTTAAATCCATTTCGTCGTTAACATTTAAATCTTCACCAATTGTGAAAACAGCTACAAGGGACACAACATGCCAAAATACATCAAAATGACGAGAAAGGTCTTTGCTCACAACAAAAAAGATCCTCTTTTTCAAAATCAGTATCGAACAGGAAATAAATGAAAAATCCAAGAATTTCCTCGGGGAATTTTCAGCATTCACCAAGCCTATCCCGTTAATTATTTTTTGTTAATGCTCAAATAGATCACAGCAATCCATCTATTATATGTCCATTACAATTCGAACATCACGCCAAGACAACAGTATATAATTAAATTCAAATGGGAAAAGTCTGTTATATAGGATTTTAATTTAAGAACACAATCATATCGAGAATGTAGCAGCGCCAAATCATAATATGGCCGGTGATTGCATAAGGAAAAGGTGATGATTTTCTACGCAAGCGCTGTTATAATCAAACTCCGACTGTGTACAAGTGATCACTCACTCACTGGCAATGTTTACATGTAGCATTTAATTTTTTGTTGTCACCAAGTGTCAACTACTTTATCTGTAAATACTATATAAGAGGTGCAAAGTTCATTAAGATGGAATTTGGACCTCAGTATCACTTTGGAAAACCAGCACTGAGAACTACATCAACCAGGTACATAATAAACATCTTCGAGTATACTTCTATAATAGTTTTAATACGGTATCGCTTTAAGAACAGTTCGGATATTTGTCTACTTAAGTACGGATATGCTTTGAAGGAGAAGAGAAGAACTTCAATCATCAATCATTTGCTCCTTGGATGCCTATTTTTATGAGTTTCTAATACAAGGGAATTTGTTTGATGAGTAAGGACGATTTAAGGTGAAGCAAATCCAAACGTGACTTTTAATAATACAAGGATATCACTTCGTTGTTATTTATTGGTATGTTATAAGAAAGACGACCCTGATAAATCATCGATTTTGAATTTGTATACGGAAAAGAGTAGTGTGTGACATAAAGTGCTTGAATCGACAATCATCCATGTTAAACATATAATACTGGAATACATTTTGATATGGCATATTTACGTTACCAATCTGACTTTTCAGAGCATTATGCGAACAATATACTCTTTGTACAAGTTTAAACAGAGGAAAAACACACAAATACGTCAACAAAAATCGACAAACAGGATCCGCGCTCAATTGCAATCAGGCAATGTAAACATATCAAGTTCAGAAATTAATTACGGGTTTTACAACATCTGCAAATCCATTTGACTTTACCGGTGACAATGGCTGTGATACCACGATTTCTTCATTCAATGTTTAATGAAAAGAGTGCAGAAAGGTCGTCAGTGAATTTGTTTCATTTGTTGATTAATGTCTTATTATATATATTTGTTTTAACTTCTATTAATATGTGCTCAGCACAACTCAGTGGCGTGAATTATACAGTAACTGGTGATTTGAATTTAGGAGGAATTATTCCATTACATAGATATGATGATAAAACTACACAAAGTTGTGGGTCAATACGCAGTATTAACGCTTTGAAAAAAGTCGAAGCTATGGTTTATACCATACAACAGGTTAATCAGAATTCAACTTTATTACCAAATATCACGCTTGGATTTGAAATCCATGATACATGCTCATACAATGCAGTTACTTTAGGGGAATGCTTAAACTTTATACCATCAGCAAGAAAGAGCGATTCTTGTTGTGAATTTGACACCGATAATAACACATGTCCGGCAGATAAACCACCCATCATTGGTGTGGTCGGAGCCCAGAGAAGCTCTTCTAGCGTTCAAGCAGCTATTTTATTAGGATTATACCACATTCCACAAGTGTCCTATTTGTCTACCAGTGATGAACTAAGCAACAATCTAAGATATCCATATTTCTTAAGAACAGTTGGTCCTGATAGTTACCAAGTAAGCGCCATGATGGATATTTTACTTCATTATCATTGGACTTATGTGTCATTTGTAAATTCAGATGATACATATGGCAAAAGTGCACAACAACGGTTCAATTCTCTTGCAGCAGAAAATGGTATATGTACTGGTATAACAAGAACAATATCACTCTTTGCTGATGATGATAGCTATAATGAGGTCATAGAGGAGTTGCTGGATTTACAAAAAGGGAACTCACATGCTGCGGTTGTGATCTTGTTTGTGCAACTGGAGATGGCCCAGAATATCTTCTCTGCTGCTGCCAGATTGGACGCCCAAAGGAGGTTTATATGGATTGGTTCAGATGGCTGGGGGAACTATGGCGAGGATGCTATAGTTGGCAATGAAGAAGTGGCTTTGGGTAAGTAAAACAAGCAAGACCCCGTGGGCACTCAAATATGAAAGTGACGTACCTGCTCCTACCGGCTTTCGAAATGTAGCGGCAATAGGTGAGAAATACATTGGGAAATAGGGGGTCATTCGGAGCGATTTGTTGGCAAGAGCGAAAAAACAGGGTCCTTCGGTGTCATTTTTTGAATAAAATAAGTCTTATTTTAACATTTACGACATCGCTGATCTCCGAAATTTTCGTACATTTTTCGAAAATTCGACAAATTGAGCGAAAAAAAGAGGCTCATTTGGTATAGGTTCTCGAAAAATCAGGGCAATGGATGAGAGTCACCATAAAAAAGAGGATTATAAGGTTGACTTTCAAAATAATAGGGGGTCATTGGGTGACAGCTCAGTGAAAAGGGGGTCATTGGGTGAGAATGGAGTAAAAAAGGAGTCTGTCGACAGGAGCATGAGGCGTGCCAATATAGGGGAGTGCCCCCCCCCCCGGGGCAAAACCAAACTTAAATACACAGAAAAAGGAGGTAGATGTTGAGTTTATCATCTACTATGACGAGTGCACCATATCTATATCATTTGAAAAAGTTTATACATCAAAAACAGTAAGGTTAAATAAAACTACCACAATTCCATTAAAGCTGATGTTTTACTCAAATTTCAAAAGAGGTTTTCGAATCAGTTATATTGGAAGCCCGAATCTAATTTTGTTTAAATAAACATTGTACTTGGATATTTGCCAATTCTTTATTTAATATTGATCAAATGTCAAGAAGGTCGTTTCTTTAGATTTTTGAAATGTATCTTAATCATTTTGTGGAAAATTAAGTAAAAATTATCACAATTAAGTTGGATCAAAATTGTGTTTAAACAAGTTTGAATTAGTAGAATTTCCAAGAACATTTGCTGCAAAACATATTATAACTTTGGATGTTGGTCAAAGTACACATTTTAGACAAAATACAAAGTAACAGTAGTTAAAAGTACTTGGTGTATAACGGATTTGACAATGAACTTGTCTTTTAAGGTAACCTAAATTCATAACCGGAAATAGAGTCATTAGGTGTGAGCTTCCGTTCCTGATATGATCATATCATGTTAACTCTGATTCTGTAGGTGGTCACATATTGGTACGTGATACCGTAGCTTATTGATTTCGAAGTGGCTCATTCAACACAAAATTTAACTTTTTTGACTTCAAAACAAAAAATCAGGGCAGAATTTTCAAACATGCACTTTTTACTTGGTTCGTGAGAAGTATTTCCAAAACAGAAAGTTTTTCTATCCGTGAGAAACCTATTTCTATCATGAATGAGCACAATTTTTAATTAAAAATTTCACTAACGTTACCAAAATGTTACACCAAAATGTCACAAACGTTAGCAATTAAATCAATGCATTTAAAGAAATCCTGACGATAGAATTTCCTACCTATTTAAGAAATTATTTGTAAATATGTTACCAATCATCTGTGTAAAGTACAATTTAAAATTCGCTAACACGTCAGAGATTTTCACTAGTAAGTCATTTTGAGCACCAAAACAGATATAGGGCCTATCCGTGCGATGTCACAAACGTTACCGAACGTTACATGAACGTTATTCAGGATTTTGGCAATAACTTTAATTTTTAAACTCCTACATGTCTTGAACCCTGCAGTGAGCAATATTATCAACAACAAACTTGTGGATATAATGTCTATGCTAAAAGCCATTTCAAAGTGAAATTTCTAACTTTTTTTGTCACAACACGAATCGTTGGAATTTCCCAAAAATGCTACACTTTGAATCTCGAATAGATAAGGAAAATGTGGTTTAATGTAGGTAAACGTTTCTGACACAAAATTCAGTTCGATCCATAGGACCTTTATTTTATTCGGTTATACTATCCACTGTACACATCCACCATCGCATCATTCGATTAATTAATGTTTGTTTACCACTTGTAATTGAGTCACCGTGGTCTAAAACATGACCTAGAGTTTAAAACGAGAGCACATTGAACCAGTTTCAATATTGCAGTTACATCACAAAACTATTTATCAGGTAACTAAATGGGCTCACTCCACATGTGTTAGTGTATTAGTACTTGATATTACGCTGACAGTAACCAAAACCGTACTCCAGGTTTCCTTACAAAAATACATGTTGGTATAAGAGATGTTTACATATGTTTTCATTAAATATATTATATAAATGATATGGAAAAAGGTTTTATATTAGATTCTCAGCAGTAGTATGTGTTTTTAAAGACTCTGTCACACATCACCGTATACAGCAAAACGTACGCCTAACGTAGTTTAAGTTTATTCCACTATTGTTATTTTATATGCATTGTTGTTCATCATGTGTTCGTTACAAGCACGTTTAATACGTTATCCATACGGTCTGTCCGTCCGTTATGTATACGTTTAATTCGTTATGCATTTGGTGGTGGTCTGTTTAGCACACGTTCAATATGTGAAACATTTGTACGTTATTCGTACGTTTTGCTCAATACGATGATGTCTGAGAAAGCCTTTAATGGGTATAGTTATACCATCGTACATTCACTGTGGCTGTTGCTGTCAGCCTGATACTCAGCTCATGTGTAGAGGGGATTTTCGAGAAAAAGCGTCGAAAATACCTTGTTGTGATACATTTTTAATTTTAATAATCAATATTAAGAGGTTGTTTCAACGTGCATTATAGGGCACCAGATACTTCTGGTACTTCCAGTACTTACAAGGTATACTATGTAGTATAATAAGAAAATGTAACAGCAAAATCTAAATAAAGCCCGGAAATTACGTTCAAATTGCGCAAAATAAATATTACATTTATAATTAGTAATTACTGAATCAAATAGATTTTACAGACATTTTAATCACTCATTTGAAT
The DNA here is from genome assembly GCA_000969725.1 of Ophiothrix spiculata. Taxonomy (NCBI): domain Eukaryota; kingdom Metazoa; phylum Echinodermata; class Ophiuroidea; order Amphilepidida; family Ophiotrichidae; genus Ophiothrix; species Ophiothrix spiculata. The sequence continues at coordinate 132,718 of JXSR01S008668.1, forward strand.
AATTGTTGCATATAATTTCATTGAATAAGAAAGTCCTATGTTGGCATATTGAAAGGGTAAATAAAACATATTGTATATAATTGCTTATTAATGTTTAAAATTACGATCACCTTGAAAACACAACATGAATTAATTACTCATGTTGTCAATTCAATATTAGATAACGATTTAGACAATTATCTGAGCCTTTATTTTACTATTGTATTATCGCCAGTAGCCTACTGATTATTATTTTCAAAGTTGTTACGTCACTGATGTTGTATTTTGAAACAACGGACTATAAAATTCATATTAAAATGGAATTCTTTTTTATTTAGTGCTCAAGTGTTTCAAACCAAGACTGGCAAAAGGAAACAACAAGTTTAATGCTTAATGTGAAAATATATGTCAAGGTCGTAATTTGCCGAAATTGTTTTTTTGACAATTTCACAATCCTTGCTTACTTCAAAACACCAATAAAGATCGGAAATATGAAAAATATCTGTATATTTCGAGGACAGTCAACAGAAAATATAGGGCTTACTAATCTTTGAACGCGTTTATATCAGTTAAATATTTTACTCCCTGACAACCTTTGGCGGACCATAACTTGTTTTTTGAAAATCGAGTGAAGTTCATTGAGGTGCCATTTTAATCCTTATAACAACTGATTGCATATTGACCTCGAGTTTCTAGACAATATCATTGATCGGATTAAACCGTTAAAACTCCAATTAGAATAATAAAATATTCATACAGTGGCAAACATTCCAAATGAAAAATTTTATCACTGGAGAAATATGAAGTGATAAAATCCGCAGTACTTGTCAAGGACAGATTACAGATTATAATGAAAAGACAAAGCTAATTACGGTATTGTTTGAAAACAACGATTAACAATGAAAGTAATATACTATCATTTATCAAGATATTACAGGTGAATAACCATTGATGCGACAAATATTTCATCATCATGAACATTTTGGTAAATGGTTAAACTATTTATACCATGACAAACACTTTACACCATAAGAAAAAAATAAAATGAAAATGTTAATTTCGAATGAAAATCTAAAATAGTGGTGAAAATTTAACATCTTGAGAAAAATTCTGAACGAAAATGACTATTGAAATGACGAAGTCTATCTAACCCTTATCGTGCTGCACTCAAAGTGGATGCTGAAGCTGTCAATAATATTATATAAAGTTAACATTTTTCTAACTGAATAGCTATGAAAAAAGGCCTTTTCTACAATATTTAGAGTCATTAAAGGGTAAATATCATCATTCAAACTTTATAAAGAAGATTAATGGATGAGTTTCAAACGTGGATTAACGAGTGCTTAGACGCTGACATTGTATATTGTCATACCTGCATTAGTTAATGAATCGCCCACGCATTTCATATAGTGATGTTCCAATCAAAAGAAGACATCAGGACCTTCCCATCATGCCTCGCTTCCAATAAGATTTTTTGTATGGGTTGTGATGAGAGGGTTTAGAGATGAAACATATATAAAATCCTAAATTGGGATGAGGTCTGATAATTGTGCTATGTTTTATCCCTAAACCCTCTCATTTGAAACCTGTACAAAAATCCCATTTGAAGCAAGGCATGACGGGAAGGTCCTGATATCTTCTTTTGTTCCAATCTCTTCTAAGGCACACGTGTTCAGATCTATATAGTAATAAATGGTGATATTTGTTAAATATGTGAAGACATGACCTAAGAAAAAATGCGAATCAGAAATATTATTTTTAATCATGAAAAGATAAATAGTCTCTTCTAGCAGATTTAATAGATGAGGCCTGTTTAGAATGTCAAATGTTTTGTAATACATTTACAAAATAGGCATTTACTTACCTATAACAAAATTAAAGAAAACATTACACTTTAAAAATCATAAAAAAAAAAAAAAAAAACCTAAAGATGAAATATCACACCATTCTACACATTTTGTCCCGAGGTGACACTGAACGCAAAATTAGGCCGTATTTACCATGTTTACACAAAGAGTAGCAGATTCAAATTAGTATTTTTGTTCAAAAGACCCATGCGTCTACTTTGTTACACAGTGCCGTACGAAGCGGGGGGGCAGGGGGGGCACTCGCCCCCCCTGGCTCGAAAAATCGGGACGCGGCGGGACAAAAATCAAAATATCGGGACGATATTTTACTACTTTTACTGTCCCGATATTATACGGTCCCGCAAATTTTAGTCAAAATAAGCCAATTTTAGCGGTTTTATATCGATTTTTGGCTGAAAACAGCAAAATTTTCACGCGCTACGCGCGCATTACAAACTAATTGACGGTATATACATCGGGACGAAACATGAATTTCGGGACGGTAAATGTGTTTGCCCCCCTTGGCTTACATGCCTTCGTACGGCCCTGTATTTGTATTTATTAAATTCACAACATCGTGGCCCGAAGGCCAAATTACATGTGATTACAAAATTTACACAATAAAATGGTATTACATATAAACATCTAGAAACAATTAAATATGATGATATTACAGAAACGTTTTGCACACATATAAAATACTATATTTAAAAAAACATTAAACATAAAAATCTGGATTGCATGACATTATTTTGCACCATACTAAAAGCAAAGAATTGAATTTATATTTTCAACAAGATTGCACAACATTTAATATACAGTGTGTCCCAGAATAAACCTTGCAATCTTTGCGTGCAATTTTCATGAGTTTAACGGATAGTCAGAAAGTATGTAAAGATTACATATTATAGCCCATGAGTTGAACTTTTAGATACCGTTTGTTTCATTACAATCAGTAGTATACAACAAAAGTTATGTTGTTTCAAACTTTTGGGTGGATTTTTGTCTGGTCCAATTTCATGATTATTGGCCATAAAGTAAGGGTGTTTTTGAATGGAATAAAAATGTGTCACCTTGGAAAACTTATCAAATTTGTCTTATTTTTACATCAAATTTGTTCATTTTTTCAGCATAGATAAAAGAGAGTATGTGCGTAGTAAATAAGTAAACATTGTTACGGTTGAGTGAAAAGATCAATGACAATACTCAATAGAGCTTCATTCAAGGGAACTTACAAACTCGTGAAATTGGACCAGCAAATTTTACATTCAATTATTTGACAAAGCATAACTTTTGTTGTACATTACCGAATTACCGAATTACAGAATATCATGTTCCATATTGAAATAAGTTGGCACGGTACTCTCAATTATCCCTTATCCTCCGAAAAAAAGGGGGTTTGGGGTTGGTGTTGCAACGCCCACGCAAGAAGTTATCAGGGAAAACAGTAACATTCATTATTTCTGTTTACGAAATACACTTGGAACATACAAAACATAATATTAAGATTATATGCACTGTTTCATGTGAATTTAAAATTATTCTATAAACATCTTTACAATCTGCAATCGTTTTTAAAAAGTTGAAAATGATGTCATCACTGACCCACACCCATCCTAGTGCAAGGTGTACAGAATGTTTTCAGTCTTTAGATAAAAACCTTTAAAATTTCCAGGTTATATTATGTTGTCCAAATTTTACAAATAGTTAGAAATCTTCTATCTATAGATGCGATTTCCATAAAAAAAAATGAATATTTTACACATGTTTCACTTCAACAGCTGTTTCCTCAAAATCAACAAGTGCTCTTTTCTTCCCATTTTGCCAGAGCACCCCTCATTTATATTTCCCTTGAGTGATCATTATCAAGCTCAAAGCCCATTTTACGCAAACCATTCGTCTCATTTCTTAGATGTGTCGGAGATCCAATGGAATGATTTCCCCACAGATACGAATCCACTAAAACTGTCAAAAATTAAAACTGTCAAGAATATTAAAGGTCTTGATGTTTTAGATGTTTTTCTCCGACATTTTGTGGTTGATGTACATTGTTTTTGCATCAAAAATATTTTGATGGGTTATACTATGTTAATATTTTTAATGTTACATTGGACGTAGGAGGAACGATCAGAGTCTTTTTGGTTTTACCAAAGTTACCCGCCACTGGTTATTGGCGGGTACTAATGTCCAGTCCTGCATACGAAGTTCAAAATAATTATGTTTACATAAGTTGCTCCATCCAAAGTTACCTGTCATGTGATTATTTTACTGAAGTCAGTATTGTATTCCCAATTTCGTATTCGGAAAACTCTGATCCGGCTTCCTCAAAAAGATTTATTACTTGACTTATAACTATAGTTGATTAATCTGCAAAATACTCGTGATAGTCGCACTTGAAATTTGTAGGTGTTAGTTCTAGGCTTCTAATCTATCATCAATAAGACTATTTTGTTGAAATACAATAATGAAGAGATTTTTGGATTCCTAATTTTTTTTTCAATGCCTTTAAGACATTGTTAACTGTTGACTTTAGCGATATTTTGAGGATTACTTTGGACAGAGCACCAATGATTGTCTTTGGCTTAAATTTAGGTAATAAATGTAGAGCAATGCTCTGAGTAATTTGTTCTTACTATTGCTTTACTATAATGGATCCATGATTCTACCTACTGTAGTTATTGACGAAAACGTATTAAAAAGTCGTAGTGACAGACAGTATTTATTTAAAATGATGCAAGGCATCTAAAGAAACATAATGGATAGCTCATAACACATTGGAAGATATTTAGGGTCATAAAACATGGGAAAATGTTTTTGGGTCATTGTCGGCAATATGTAACTAAACCTTGCAGACTGCGGGTCGTCAATGATTAAACTATGCTATCAAATTATCTTGTTGTTGGAATATGAGCAATATCATCGTATTGTCTATGTCTGCCGAGAAACCCCTGTACCGTATCTACTTACTCAAGTCATTGTCTATGTATCAATAACGTTATGATTACTTTTTCTCAACCTTTATTGAAACCATGAAATATATGCCTAAATAAGTTACACAGCAATTTTAAAACAATACTTTGCCATATGTTATAAATAGTACTCTTAATCACGTTAATGACGAATTTTTAATTGATTACAAATAATGTTGCACTTCACAAAGCCAAGAGAATGTTACCACTTAAAGCTATTCTAAACACATTTAGAACAATTTCATATCGTTTAATCTTAATTTTTTGACATTTCTAGCTTGTACAGTATATGTCTCAAATAACATAATGCAATAGATTTAACTTTAATATCACCTATAATTTTTAATCCGTGTGTTCTTTAATTGGGTGTAATTCTTGTTTGTTGTGCATTAACTTAGATAGACGTTGGAGAACCAATGTATTCTTAAAGTAATTTATGAGCAAACTTATGGCAATATGAAAACTTTTTAGAAAATTGTATCTTCGTCTTTTGACCATCATGTTTTATGAAACCAAATTTTAATTACTATTATATGGTGTGTGTACAGAAATATGTTTTAAAATTGTTTTATCTGTTTATCTTTTAACTAATGTTTGTAAATAATGATATTTATGTTTTATGAAATCACGGCCTTGTGGAAGATCAATATTTGTAATTGTACATAATTGTATTTTACATGTATATGTTGAACAAGTCATACCGTGAATAAATAAAGATGTTATTATCATTATTATTATAGATCGATTTTAACTAGTGCTTTTAAAATTTCTGAATATGTATAAAAGTATATTTTTAAAATCTGGCAGTTTTTAGCCTTTATGTTTGAATATATTTGATTCTTGATATTGTAAAAGCGCTTCGAGGTCATTCAGTTTGCACTATATAAGTTTTGTGTTATTTTTATTATCATTATTCTTTTTCTCAACACATGTGAAAATATGGTTCAAACTCCAATTTTTGAGTCTATTTTTAGTCAATTTTTGCTTCAAAAATTACACAAAAAAGGCCATAACTTGATAGAAAATTGACGTCTACTTTTTCCAGAAATCATTTGACAGCAAAAAACAAAACACACCGCCATACAACAAAAAGGAATTCCTTCGTTTCTCACGGCTAATATGTGCCTGAGGTCTTCATTCATTATCTCTCATAACGTCGCCATTTTGAAAGCAACAAAAAATACCTATGGGCTAAAATAAGCTTAGGGGATTGTTTTAATGCATTGAACAACACACATTGGTAACATTGTTCAGATAAATGAGAAATCAAATATTAACTATGGACGAGTTATAGTCGCAAACACCAGGATTTACGCAATGTTGCAATACTTATGATAACGGAGTGTATAAGTATTTACATACTTTTTTCAGATTTTGAATGTTTTAACAAGTCCTAACTTATATTCATTTAAATGAATACATTTTTCAATATGTGTGTACATAAAATTGACCATTAAACATTTTTGCAGAAATTTGCCAAAATTTACTCTTATCTCATCAATTTTTCATGAGCTAATTAATCATCAATATAACTTGCAATATGATATCTTCATCTAAAAGCCCAATGTGTACCCTTTACATTGATATATAGCACACCCACTTCAATTAGCTGCAAAATGACGATAAAGGGACATTAATAGAGAACATGTAAATTCACAAAAATACCCCCATTTTTGTAGTGTAGATAAGGGTTAAGACATCTGACGACAAAATTATGTCATATAATTTTACACATTTTGTGCGTGTTTGAAAACAGTGACATCGGAGAATTGGATGCAACTTGAATAGCCCGTATTGTCATGAAGAATGGGATAAACGACATGAGTATTTTCTTCAGCATTTGTTTGTTGCAAACTGCAGTAGTGATACTTAATCTACACTTTAACAAAAGTTGGGTCAAAAAGGGACATGTTTGGCAGGTTGGGTTAAATTTTGGAGAGTATTGGGTATAATTTGACACAATGTTGGGTAAAACGTGCACCATTGACCCAACATTGTGTCAAATTAAACCTAAAATTGTGCAAAATTTAACCCAACCTGCCAACCATGTTCCCTTTTTGACCCAACTTGTTTTAGATTGTAGGTCTTTAATTTATCTCTCAAGTATAAATCCAATGAGCGGTTAGGCTGATTCAAAGGTACAGAATTACCTTTATATGATATTATATTCTATGTTGGAATCA
>JXSR01S008668.1:159000-169465 GCA_000969725.1 Ophiothrix spiculata
TATATGTATATATATGGAAATAAAGAACCTTGAACCTTAAAAATAAAGAACCTTGAACCTTGTTCATATTTTGTCGTAATTCACAAGATTTCAGTATAGGAAAATACGTATAAACATTTTTCGCTAGCATGGTATAGTCTAATAGGGGGCAGTTGACTGAATTGTTGTGTTTTGATTTGTGTTTGTATCATAAAAAGGATTACCTTCAGGCTCAGACGATAATTAATTGATTTATTCAAAAACAAAGTAATATACGTAGTATTTATTATATTTGTTAAATGTATTTACTTTAAGTTTACCATGATGATAATGGTATATTTTTATTCCCTATTGCACAAATGGAACGGTTCCTTTGAGCATGCGCATATGATATTTCTAAGGACTAAGTTTTTTTCATGAAAAAAAAATGGCCCTATTTCCAAAACTATTTGCTTTTTTTAAATTTTTCTTTCAGAATCGTGTTCAGAGTGTAATTATCTTCATTTTAATGTTTTATTTGTCACAAGGGGTTGTATATTTCTATTCAGCCGTGTGTCGCCATCAATCACCGATAAGTGCTAAATGTGACTTCTGCTGTTTTTGACCCCAAATTATCCAAATATCCTGACTAATTGATTTTTTTTATTGTTGAGGTAGAACACCGGCTCTACAAAGCATATCAAGGAAAATCAAGGTGTTTCACATTTGTTTTGCCACTTAAAATTACCCTCGGAAATTCGATTTTTACCGTTGGCGTGTTGAACATCTCTATATAGTATTAAGTTATGTATTTATGTTATTAGTTAGGCTATAATGTATATAGTTATTCATATTTACATAAAGACATCGTGAAGGAGTCATTTTCTATAATTTCACCGATTCTGTTGATTATTAACAACAACAAGTTTTTTGTTTTGAAACTATCGACTATAAATATAATTAAATCAGAAAAGTGTATAGTAAATATAAAGATATCAATGTGTACATAAACTGTGGAATCACTACATACATGACATAAAGAAAGAAAGCATTTTAAAAATGGTCACTAGACTTTGCTACTGTAACATTTAGCATTTAGATTAGATTGGTAGCCTTGAGATCGCGTTTTTTCCCTTAAAATACTGCATGCTATTATTATCCTCCTGATGATAGAAACCTATTCACTTTCATATCCGAGTTAAAGGTACTAGCCTTGATTCCACTTAGTCTAGAATTAAAAGCTTATGGAAATGCTGTAAATAAAGCTTAAATGTTTACTAATATCCAAAAAAGGGCAAAAATTTACACAGAAATGGCTCAAATTGAGAGATAACTAATTTACAATATATCATTCTTTGATGGTGGTGTGGCCATCTTGTGTTTTCTGAATCCTAAATTTGTACCTCAGATCTGGATTTACCAGATAAAAAATCAAACAAAGTTCTTAGAGATCATTAATACATATTAAAAGAGAAACAATTTCATCAAAAATAATTTGTTTACCCATCACATGTGTAGGAACAAAATCTTTTTAAATTTTAAACTAGAAACACTGATTTCACATTCGCCGGCGAAAAAAATTAAAGCAGGTAAAGAATTGCAATTGTCTCCAATATTCCTCAAAATCATGGAAAACTACTTGCAGGTTATATTACTATAAACATGTTCAATCGATGAAAGTAAAAAAAATACGTGGGTAAAAAATAAGTGGGAAGAATCTAGGCCAGTCCCTTTAATGATATTATAAGACGGCCTGAAGGACACTGTACCAGGTGTAGACTGATACCTTACAGTTTCATTCATGCTTCAGACGAAGGAAAAAATGTGATTTTTATGAATTTAAATAAAATTTGGAAGATTTGCTAAATGGAAAAATGTCGGGTGTACTTTTCTGTGTCTGGGCAATTCCCCTACAAATTTGTTTTGCCCCCACTGGCCCCTCAGATGAAAATTTCTTGTTACACCACTGAAGGCGGAACATCCTTAAAAGTATTTATCAACACAAACTTATTATTTAAAATACGCATAACAAGTGCAGAAAGCAAACGAAACGAGTCAAATGTGCTTTGACCAAACGAAATAGCTAAATTAGCATTTATTTTCAAATGAAGCCATGCATCTGCCTCACCAATTATGTTATTAAGGTCGATTTGATCTTTTGGGATTTTGTCAGATGAATTCGTTCATCAAAATAATAAATTGAAGATAATTTGAAGTAACATTTAATTCTTCACACATCTAGAAAGAGATAGGTGATGAATTTTAGGAGTAATAGATTTGACAAGATTGATTGATAATTCAACTTAGATTGGCATTTGATAACAAATTAACCAGTTCGTCAATGAATCCATTGAACACTTTGCTGTAAAGACAAACAGTCTGGGAACATAGAATTGACATATAGCGGCTGAGGTCCATTTATCATTTTTGGTAAGTCTTTCTTTATTTTTTGCTTTAAATCTGATGAATTCTATGCTTTGCACGACTTTACCATTGGAATTATGACATAGATGCAAGATAAAATGATATAAAACATCTACGCAGTAAAAAGTAAGGAGTAAAAAAGGTTTTCAAAAAAGACTCAAAATAGAGTAAATTGAATCTAATTGGATTAAAATTTACTTCATTTTGAGGTTTTTTTTTGAAGGGTGGACCATATGGACCCTGGATTTTGTCGCTTTAAAAACAATGTTCTCCACATTATTTATCTTTAAAACTATACACAGCGATCGCGATACACCAACTCAATACAATTCATTTTGTCGGTCTCATCACATATCGGTCTTTCTCTATGGCAAAATTAACCGAATAAATGTCAAAATCTGTCTGATGCAACATTTTAAATATTTAAAAAAATGTTAGAATACGGTGTCTGTTTTGAAATCAGACCCTTAATTTAATGTTGCAACGGCTAAAATCTGAAAATTATTCCACTAAATATTACTGGATAATTTTCGACAAGCAACCACGTGTCCTGTACGTCTTTATTCGCCTAGACTCGGACCTTGTCGTATAACCTTGTGCAAAACAGATGTAATCATCCGTGTGATCATTGACATTTGTCCTATATTCTTACACAGACTTATGATTATAATACCATAAGGTACGGAAGCCTTTGGCTTTGAAAATTCTAAGCCACTATACCATAGAGGCCCTGCATGTGACGTAGAATACCGTGAATATGGCGGATTGCTCAAAAGCATTCACAATAGAAGTGTGACCATTATCAAACACTTCATATTGTCCCATCAATAAAAATGCACCATTATCAGTAGGTTAATTACAGTATTTTATTGAATGGACTGCGATACGCCATGTTTACGGGAAAGGTCATCAGTCCAAATCCTTTGTTTGATATCAATCGATAAAAGCATGCAAGGCCTCTATAATCATGCAGTTTCTCGCATCTGTAATTAAGTATAGAATACCAAAACAGGCAAGGAGTGCATACATTTTTTTCATTGCGAGGCGGGCTGAGAGGCAAAATATTAGGCTCAACCTACTAACTAGTGTCACCAGAGGTGGTGCACTGGCTGCACAGGCACCACCAATATTTCGTTTGTCATTTGTTTGTCGGTCGCCGAACGCCGCTGTCGGAAAATTGTCGTACATTGTGACGATATTGATATTGTTAGCAAATAAGAAGAGGAAACACATATAAAAATAAGGCGAATAGCTGTTTGTTCTTGAGATACAAAATTAGACTTGGAATGACAAAAAAAAAAGATAAAGCATTTTTATGCTTGTCAGTTTTCGAAAACTTCGTTGTACTTTTTGTGGCTTCAAAAATCCATCGTCTGTAAAAAAAACCACCCAAATTGTGCACCACTAAAATCAAAAGTCTGGTTACGCCTCTGCATCTACTTTTTTCTATTCGCTCTTTACTCGTATTTTTGTCACCATCAATCATATCATCCATCCCCCGGGGGGTACTCAAGTTTGGTTTGGGTAGGGACGTGCCGCTGGGAAATTTGAAAAGCCACCCATCAAAATATCAATTTTCAAGAAAAAGGGACCCATCCATATACCAAATCTCCCAAATTTTGAGTCAAGTTCGATTAAAAATCGCATTTTTTCCCGCCCAAATTTGCGCTATTTTGGCACTAAATGTCTTGTGAAAAAAGTCCACATTTGCCATTTGGTGCAAATTTTGGAAAATTTTGAAAAGTGACCCATCAAAACACCACATTTTGGGAAGAAAAAGGACCGATTGAAATACCCCGAATTCGCGGCACGTCCCCATAACCACTTTTGTACTAAGTACCCCCCCCCCCGGGCATCCATCAACCAACCTTGAGTAGAAACAGGCTAAATGTAACTAATGTACGGTATATAGTCAAGGCAAAGAAGCAGAAAATTGCCCCATATAGCAATAGCAAGCTAATTGAAAGGTATTGTTCTGGAAACATGTAACCAGTGGCGGCTGTTGGGTTTTTAGTTTGTAGGGGCTAATATAAAAAGAAGCGCTTGCGCGAAGCGCCAAAACAGTCGCACTTGTGCGACTGAGGGGGGAGTTTGAGGGGGGATGTGCCCCCCTCCAAACTAGAAGTTTTTTAGATTTTGAGCTTGAAATGGAGCGATTTGGTGCACACTTTTTATGAATTTGATCACTCCAAATTGATAGTAAAATTGGTACACAGTTTTTGTAATTTCATGTAGAAAAAGCATGAACAGTTAAAAATAATAGTAAAAATGATTAATCATTTTCAATTTTGAGTCACTGGTCACGGTAGCCTGAAATAAAAAAAAAACATTTTGTGATCAATGTCATTTGTAAATCTTACTTACCTAAAAACTATGTTGTAGTCACTGCTTAACTTGTTCAGTTTGAGCTAAAAATCCGTTTTCCAATAAATTGTCTACAGTATTCATGGTAATGTGTAGAGCAAATAATGTAAAAAGAACTGATAATTTATATTTCAACCAGTACTGATTTCAACTAGCTTCCACTGTCTTTAACATTTTTAAATCCTGTACTTTGTAAACAGACTGACACAAATACCACTAGATATCTTTAACTATTATCATGATTATGAAACTGTTTTGCAAATATTCCCTGACAAGGTTTACTTTTGATGTAGGCCTACATCTGTGTTTATAAAGTTGTTACATTATGACCTCGTTTTAAAATTACCAAAAAATCCTTTAATCCTTATCTTCATATTCTCCTTTGAATTCCAGCCATCATGGTTAACCATGTGAACCAACCAGATCGGATTACATGACTTTAGAAAAGTTATGAGTCATACTACCAAGACATGTGTGCAGGCCTATTCTGCAATTAGTCCCACTTTGAACAATCTCTGCCACAATTGAACCACATCAGCTTACTGTTTTGTGTGTACAGGGATACATTGTGTACATTTAAGTCAGGGTAATCGGCTCCACATATCCAAATCTTCACTGTACAATCAAATAGGAAAATGCTTGGGCCTGAGATATCATTAGTCCCATGTATGGTGAGCCATGGGTGCCACTTTAAAAGGACATTATTTTTGTCATTTAAAGCATACTATAATGGTATAAAAACATATGTAAAATTAAAATAAACTTAAAACTTTTTTTTAAAAATATCTACAAGCATCTTAAAAACCCTTGCTTTGCAAATTTAGATGGGTCTTAACCCCATCAGCCCTATCCCAAGAGCCGCCACGTAACAGTAAACAGGAATAAACTCGTTGCTGTTTTGTTTTAATAAATTAGTTAAACATATCATGAACGCCACTTAAAAGGTATAAGCTGTTTAAAATACAAACCATTTTAACAATCAAAATATTCGTAAACTAAAAAAAAAAGAAAAAAGCGGTCTAGAAAATAACGTACAAAACATCGGCAGTTCAATCTTCATCTTTGCAAGTAACTGTCTGTGTAGCCCACAGATATCAATAATTTATTGCACCAATTCGTCTAAATCATCGTTTGGGGACATTACTGTTGCCTGGAACAGCCATCAAAAGATCTCATTTAACGGTTGTCGTATCCATTACCTAGAGCTAAGTATTACCTAGTGTCCCCTCGATATTGCCCTTATTATTGTTCCATATAAAGATACATAGGATATATGTGACCCGTCATATCGAAAGGTACCTTAATAACGGCATAGTAAATTACGAGATACGGGCCATTCAAGCTGAGCATGGTCAAAAATCACGTCCAAGGTCGAATTTCTAATTTCATCAGAAACGTTACCTTTGAGATGCATTCTATCATATTAATCAGGTTCTAACATCCAGAACATGAGACAAATATTGATTTTTAAAACCGAGATAAAAATCCCTTTTCCATTCAAGTTTCACCACTATCGAAACTCTAATAATCAACCCAAATTTCTTTTACCAATGTGAATGTAACTTTACAATCGAACACCCAATAATCAAAAGCAAGGTATCATTATCTTTCAGATGAGACCAAAAATCAATTATCATTTTGGGACCCTTGAAGCTCCTTTTGATATGATGGGTCACATATATACCTGTGTACAAGTTATCGACGAGAAAAAAATAGAATAAAGCAAGAACAACGGCATTGTCAAGCATAGACATAGACTAGCTAATTCTAGCCAAGGTATTGACGAATATTTACGAATCCAAACTCATATACTCTATAAATCTTGAAGTATGCAATAAGAATCCGATTAATACACATAAACCAATATGACCATACGGGGAAGTAAATTAGTCCATATTTCTCGAATCATAGCAACATACCAAAATCTTACTAAATAACCAAATGAACTTATGTTTAATGTGTGACCATGGTAGCAACAAAATAAGTCCAAAATAATGTCAAACTTGTGATGATACATGTACAAAAATATTAGTATGTAAGGATTGGGTCTTAATCAATCCTTTTCAATTATTACTATCTCTTACACATACAAAACCTCCAGTTCAATTATATTGTAGAATGCTATGGACCTTGTAACAGAGTCTGTTTGCTTGTCAGTTTAGTTTTGAAGTAGGGGGTCTGAAATGACTTGTTTTGCGTTAGAGACTGTACTATGATGACACAATCGAAAGACCATCGTCAATGAGAAACTAATAATCTTATTATATTCATTGTTCCCCTCACATTACTAAAGCAGCATATGAAAATATATAAAACTCAAAAAGTCCACTTAAAAAGAGAAATTTTAAAACACAATAGATGAAACTTGATCCTTTTTAAAAGACGCTTTCAATAAATTTAACCAATGGTTGCAACATTTTTTAATTAATAATTAAAATAGATTAAGTTTTCATTTCATTTGGATATATCGCCTACTCTTTTGAAAACTATAGGATGACGCAGATTACAAGTAGGCCTATATCAATGAATATAATAAGATTATTAGTTTCTCAATGACGATGGTCTTTCGATTGTGTCTTCATTGTACGGTCTTTAATGCAAAACGAGTAAAAACAAGTCATTTCAGATCTTAACTTCAAAACTAAAGTGTATTAAAACCTTGAACATGTTGAAGTTTGCAACAAGCAAACAGACTCTGTTACAAGATCCATAGCATTCTACAACATATTGAACTGGAGGTTTTGTATTGTGTAAGAGATAGTAATAAGGATTGATTAAGACCCAATCCTTACATACTAATATATTTGTACATGTATCGTCACAATTTGACATTATTTTGGACGTATTTTGTTGCTACTATATGGTCAAACATTAAACATAATTTCATTTGGTTATTTAGTAAGATTTAAAAAATGAGATGTTGCTTGCAATCGGGAAAACAACATGGATTATTTCACATCTCCAGAAGCTATGGAGATTATATCCATTAACTCATATGACATTTAAGTGAGATATTGCAGGGGCGATTCAATTATTTCTAAATTTCTAATCATTTGTGACCGTCCATCTCAAACGAGCCGTAAATATAGCAGACTTCATTTTGCGCTACAGGTGAAAATACATATCAAGGTCGTAATTTGCCGGAATTGATTTTTGGACAGATTCACAATCATAAGCACATAAATTACTTCAAAACACCAGCAAAATTTGATTTCAAGAAAATGATCGGAAATATAAAATATATCTCTATATTTTGAGGACAATCAACAGAAAATACAGGGCTTACTGATCTTTGAACGAATTTATCTCAGTTATACATTTTACTCCCTGACGACCTTTGATAAACCATAACTTGACTTCTGAAAATCGAGTGAGGTTCATTGAGGAGTCATTTTAATTCTTAAAACATGATCTTTGCAAATTTTTAAAACAGTGAAAATGGCAAGAGGCTGCATTTACGGCTCGTTTGGGATGGACGGTCTCATTTGACATTGTATAGATTTATAGTACCTGGTCTTATCTGAAAATCTCCACCCATCTGGATATGTTCCGTCATAGGATTCAAACGGGTGTTCATGTCATCCTCATAATTCACACTGTAGTATCCATTGTCGTGACACTTCAAATTGATCCTGATAAATTTGTCAAATGACGTAATGTGAATTATGGTTAAATAAGCTAACAAAATCCAAAGTGAAAAATGTAATCCCCGAATGGTATTGCTAGCGATAAATCAATATTAAAACTCTCTTCAAAGAGTATTTGGAGGGGGAAAAACACACACACCGTAATCATGGTAAAATATACTGCGATTTGATATTCAAAATTTAAATCTTCTTATACTTTATGAGGGGTATCGTCCACTTAAGTATGATCCGAATATCAGAAGTTATGCCACCCTTTAAATGTCAAATGCTCTGGTGCTGCAAATATTATTTTGAAAACATAACATATTTGATAATCTAATCCATTACAGAATCAAAAATAAGGGTTTGTTGGGTTTTAAGCAAAATACTTCAAGTATGTAATTTTCAAATTACGGTGTAGACATCCGCGGTAATTAAAGTAAAGTAACTTATGGAGATTTATTAAAATCGAAATATCTCATAAGGTCAAAACGAATGATCGAAATCAAGCGAACTTTTCAGCATACATTTCTTGTGATTTAGACCAAGAAGAGGGCAGGTTTTGATCACACTGGAATCATAAATTGCAACCTTTAAGTTGACTGACTGTTTGAACAATTTTAACAATAACTACACAAAATCTAATTAAAGATGTTTCTGCTTTTATAGAACTTTATTAGTGACCCATCTAATTTTAGAGAAATTTCCCGGGCTATCTTCTTGAATTTACACATTATAATTCGCTATAGAAGCGATGTCATAATCGAATTAATTTCTCAAGACGTCGGTAAAAACCTCATGTCATCATTTGAATTCCCCGGGCAAAAACAACTCAAACGCCGAAGAGGTTATAAAAGTATAATGTACTCGCTATAAGCTGTGTGTATTTTTTGATCGGTTGCACTTCTTCAGCGAAAATAGAAAAATTGTGTCATTTATTAACTCGCTGAAAGTAGTATTTACATTTGAAAATGGCATTAAAGGAAAATGTCCACGACGATCTTTAATGAAGCTTGAATTTCATAAGTTCTTTACAGATATGATCATTTTAGTATCCGTTCCCTTAGTAACTGTCAGTAAACTGTTTACAGACCGCCGCAGATTGGATAAAAGAAGTGAGTTACAAAGTTGTCGTCCAGGGCTATGGTTTTCCTCACGTTTCATCTAGTATCATATGGGATAGAATAGGAATAATAGCCTAACATCCATTTGCAAAAGTGTTTGAAATTGTAAAGATTTAGAGTAAGAGTAAGACTAGGTGAAAATCATTATTTTTGAAAGACATCTTGGGGATTAAAAATGTGGGTGGATCATCTATGTTATTCAGTAGCATATGCAGGTCTTACACAAAGTATGAACGCATTCTGTAATAAAATCTTTAATATACACTTTGAAATAAAATAAACACAGCTGATGTTGTTAATCAAATCGGTTGAGCAACAATTTGAATTATGCATTATTGCGCATGGTTCAGCATATTTTTCAAGTGTTCGGTTTTAATTAAAACCTTGAGAAAGAAATAAGAGATACTGTTCCTTTGAAACATTTTCAATGTGTTCTTTCTGCCTGTTAATAAAGTATTAGTGTCTCTATGTTTTAATGTTTCTGTGCTTTAATGTTTCAGTGTTTTCATACCGTATGTCAGCGGCTTACAATATCCGATGTCATGAAATAAAACAGTTGGTGTTCATTTTATAATTTTATCGTATTTCAACTCTATGTTGTCGGATATAGAATTTCTTTAGACATTATGCCATTCAAATATTGTGTTTTTCTATTTCTTGTTTCTTTTAATATAGGTTTTCACGTTACATTCGCATATGTGACGTGTTACAGCAAAAGGTGCCTTTAGTCGGATCTACAAGTGTCTGATTTAAAACAAACTCTTAAGAACCAATTAATAATCAATATTTGAAGAGAGAATAATAAATTAAAACTATGGGTCAAATTATAGTTCTTTTTGAGCTACCAAATATTTTGTGTAACAAGTCTTTGTTGTCTTATAATCTGGTAATATAATTCCAATGCATCTTCTAATCAATAACGGATAATTGGTGTTGTAAATCACCAAACATTTTCACCAAATACTCCTC
>JXSR01S008668.1:170490-182401 GCA_000969725.1 Ophiothrix spiculata
GCTCTATACAAGGTTGTTCACATCAGAACTAGAAACGGAGTTGTGGAAAGCATATCTGTTAATCCTTGAGACATTGAATGTGATGTGCTGGGATGATACTTATAAAGATATCACTTGATCGTGTTGGATTTTGTCTAGATTAACACCTGCAATCTCAATGGAACACATCTGTGTTATTTTCACACTTCTCCAAGCTCCAAATTATTTCTTAAAACTTCAATACATGCAAGCCCCGGATGCAAGCTAAGTTACAAACCCTTATAATATGCAATGTTTTATCCTTTGTTTGATCATTCCTTCCACATTTGTTGCAAAACTATTTTCTTGGTTTTTATTTTGATATAGAAAGTTCGGAATCAGTAACTCCGCTTTACTCATATGAATAAAATGACAGAAAACAAACTTAGGTTCTTATAGGGCGCCCAGTGATCATTATAAGTGTGGTTGATTTAGCTAAGTCAACATGTTGTCAAAACAGTGCATTCTCTATATACTATAGTTTCTAAGGTCATTGGAACCTAATGTTAAAATATTCAAGCGTTTGATTAGACGTTTATCTCTGAAATTAACCATTGACTCGTGATTACTAGAATATGTAAAACAACATCCTAAAATATATTGTTGAACCTAACGGTATTTTGTTAATGCTTCATATTATTTCGACGGTAAATTGTTCTACTAAACCTTAACTCCTCCTTAAATGTGAATTTTATTCTCTTTATAATTTCAAGAGACCTTGTCAAATTAATTTCAAGAGACCACGTCAGAACATTGAATTTAGCATACATTGAATGTGTTCTATTGCTAATTCCAATTAAAGGCCTAATGTAGAAAAAATGTTGGCCTAGTAAATATACTGATACAAATAAACTAATACTAATAATACTCACCAAACAGCAATAAGTGACTAACAAACACGGATATTCCACAGACGGACAGATTATAGACGGACTGCGCAAAATGTCAAGGCATAACCTCATCTTCTTCAGATTAACAGATAGAGATCTAGAACAGTAATTATACAAGTAAAACTACAGAATAATCACAATATATTTTTTTACAAATAGTTAAGTACATAGAACTTATCTGAACAATATTGTGTTTTTTCAGAAATAATGAGGCAAATATTTTGGTGTCGTCACGCAATACTAGTGAATTGTTCTTGCAAATGTTCCTATCCTACAACATTTTATTATATCATTGATAAGAAAATAAAAAACTCACTTTATAAAATTGCATAAGTCAATTTTGATTTTTACATAATACTTTTACAGGCAAGTCATACCTAGGATTAAATTTCTTGGGACTGTAGATACACAGATACGGCCTTTATGGCGACCTATGTTCAATTAACAAGATAACGATTGTGAATGTGACATTAAATGTTTTGAGTATTAAGTAGAATAAAACTCTACGTAGATAGACCTGGAGAAACGGTTTTGATTGTTATTGGCATATTTAAGAACTTTTATATTCAACAGACGTTAATGTATTTAAGGTGTATGGTCCATGAGAGATCCGCCCGAAGAATTTTAGTAAAAATCGGCATGAATGATATTTTATCGACGTAGAACCGATTTTCAAAATGAAATTATTTAGTGTTGATTCAAAAAATCTGCCCGAGCATTTTGTTATTTTTTTTGACAAAAGTTGCGCACAAGTATGTTCTTTCAAATAAAAAAATAAAAATTGGGGTCACCGACTTAATTTTCCAGAAAAATATTGAAATATGACCATTTTTAGCTTCAAAACACTACTCAGAGTATATGCGCATGCGTATTGCGGCACTTACCAACTCGGAAACTAGCGCGTACTGGTACGCGTGGACGGCGCGTGGACCAAACACCTTAAAATGTTTTTACTTGCATTTTAATGCATAATGCAAGACAATATTGAGAAATAGAATATTAATTTGAACTGCTTAAAAAGAAAAGGACCCCTGATTTCTCCAAAGCCAATGTTCTATATTTACGCAAATGATTAATGTTAGTTTAAACTTACCAAATTAGATTATACCTCTTAAGATTTAAACATTTAGAATTATAATTCATAGTATAGATGAAACTTAAATTCTGGGTAGTTTTACAAATGCAATAATACAAACATCAATGTTTTGAAAGCCGACTACTTACGACGAATCTTAACGCTACTGGCAGGATTAGTAGGTATCAATTTCAAAAGAAAACAGTCCTTGTTTTCTAGTGACATACTTGTGAAATTTAAAAGTAGGATAGTTAAATTATTGACATTTATATGTATGGTGCAATAAATCCCATCTGGATTTATTGCTTCTATTGCTAAGAGGGAATAGTCTAACCCAATATCCGGGTATTCTGCGCGATCGACCATTTTACCACGTTGTGTGCAGGTTTTGACGTAACCTGGTGGAATGCTCATATTGTGCAGCTTTCTGATTGTATAAAGATATTGTTAAAAAAGTATTATATTAAGAAGAAAGAAATTCGCAGCGCATTTCGCTTGAAACATACCATTTAAAAAGAAACAAAGAAAGACAGACCTAGTTTAAAACAAAAACCTGATTTTTATTATAAACATCCGTCGCTACAGCTACATTTCATGTGCTAATATCCTGGTTCCATCTGCTTTGCGTAGCGTCCATGCTTCAACTCCATGTACTAAAGCACTGCACACAAATGTTCTCACTAACTTCAATTTTAGTTGGAGTGAGGGATTTCTGTCATTCCACAGATGTTGGAGCTCAATCTTTATGCGTTTAGCAATATTTCAATCTTACATTTTATATCTGCTGTGCAGTTTCCTGTTGCAGTTTTTATGTAATTAGAACTGTCAATTGAATACGCCAGAATAAGAACCTCATTACTTCAATAGCTCCCATCTGTTAATTATATTTATAAAATATAAATGCATTTAAATTTCTGAAAATGCTTTCACATCACTAAAATTGCATTTCCATGTCAATATCCTAATCATAGTGTCACATTTGACATTGTAGTTGACTTTTTCAGAAATTGTTAGATGATTGTTATAGTACATAGTTGCTATATTTAAACAGCCATTACAAGAATATCCCAACTCCTTGAGCTCCCCTCTGCAACTATATGCTAGGAAAATTATCTAACAATGTCTAACAAAGTCAACTACAAGGTCACATGTGTCACTATGATTGGGATAAAGACAAGAAAATGCTTTCTAGTGATTTGAAAGCATTTTCAGATATTTATATGCATTTATGTTTTACATAACTTAACAGAAAGGAGCTATTGGAGTTGGGATGTTCTTATTCTGGCGTATTCAATTTATTATACAATCTCACCGTCAATCATGATGCTGTACCTTTTGTCATTCTTTTTAGCAACCAGAATTTGTCTTCTTTGTATTGAGCTTCAGCTTAGAATTTTATCTGTTGTTACATATTTCTGTTTATGTTTGCTTTACCAATTTGAGGTACATTACATATATATCTTTTTAATTCAATAAAATAACATAAATAGAAAATGACAAGAAAATAATCGTTATTCTATTGTTACTAAACTCTACCTGAAAAGCAGTGTATATATGTCACTGAAGATATTTTCCTTAAATAAAGTCAATACGTAAATTATTGCAAAATTCAAAAATTAACAACAATTGTATTTGACAAATAACAACACATTCCTTTTACAGTTAAGTAACATTATTATTTTTATTATTTCGAAGACACCATTATCACTTAGTGAAAAATCTATATGAAATCTAAAAAGACAGGTCATAACATTTGAAATAAAAATGTTTATTTTTGTTTATTCGGTAGTATAAACGATGTATTATTGAACCGACCTACATAGCAACCAAAGTCTAACAAAGCAAAGTGTGTCGAAAGAAAGAATCGATTAAAAATATTTGATTTTATCATTTGAGGGGTGCTTTGGCAAAATGAGAGGAAAGTTGCAAATTTCAAAATTGAGTTTATGACATAATTCAACTCTCTACAATCTCAGGTTTTGAACGATATATGATATGTCACATTTTCTTTCTCTATTCTTCATTTAGAGATCGAAATCCAAAGTAATCCACTGAATCTATTGTAATGAAAAGCTGCAAATTGATTTCAAAGATACTGATTACTACAGTGTATAATAGCAACATGCACTCATTTAACATTGAATAATTGTACTAACGGTAAAGTTGACCTAAAAAAAATCAGTATAGGTAAACGCTTATGCATGAATGCGTTTTATGTCAAAAAACAAAATTTGACTTTTCCACCTTATTTTTACTTGTGATGCCATGTATTCAAAATTTACATTTGCGACTTCCCTCTCATTTTGCCAGCGTATGCCACATTTATATCTTAGTAAAAAGATCTTTCTTTACATTTTTCCGTGCTCTGAGAAGTAAATAATACATTAGGCAATACAGATACAATTACAAGGGCAAGTACGCGTATTTTATAATGTATCATTAAATCAAATAGTCATGTTTCCGAGATATTGAGAAAATCGGAGTAATGGCAGAGCAATAAATGCAGTGTTGACATTGGCGCTTTTTATCTTAAAACACTCTTTTTTTTTCTTTTCTTTTTTTTTTTTTTTTTGGGGGGGGGCTTTATATAAAAATAAAATACATTTGTGTACGTCCATCTCAAACGAGCCGTAAATGCAGCAAACTTAATTTTGCGCTACAGGTGAAAATATATGCTGGCTATGAAATGTGGCACTACGACATGCTGATAGGCAAATCCAGGCATCACAAAGCAGTAGCTTGATGTTACTATTAAAGGCCATAGCCATGATCCACTTGGGTTTTAAAACTTGTTAAAACTTATTTGAATTAAAGAAAGACCTTAATAGAATCAAAACAAACAAACAAAATCATATAACTTGCTTTAAAAAGACAATTTTCAGCTTAATTCATTTCTTAAGGTTTTGTCAATAGTATTTCTATTTTCCTAAAGTTTGAGATTTTAAATGTACGGCTGTTTATTTAAAAAGTGAACATTATTCTTTAGGAAGGTTATATTACCAACAAATTATGATCACTTCGCTAAAATACATACATAAGTTTAAATTTTAAGAATTTAGTGACTTATTTCTAGAAACACTATCACTGAATTTTTCATTATCCGTAGACAAATTCAAAGCACAAATCTGTTTTACTATAAATTTCAAGTTCAACAAGAATGGTTATGAATATATTAGTAGTTGGAAGTACCTTTTTAAGAATGTAATAAAATCAGTAGATGTTGAGGAAAGTTAAGTTTCACTTTGGCGATCGTGGTTAATTCTTTAATCATCGATATTTACATTATATTTCTCTTTTTACAATTATTCTCTGTGTTTAAACTCCCAAATTCCAAGTGATACGCCAGAGTGATATTAATTACACTTATATGGAGGTGACGTATAAATATCCGTCTGGATGCAAATTGCAAGTGTAAGCAATCTGTCTGTCAGTGTTAACACAAATACGATAGCTGTGCACGAATACCCATGTATTCTTTCTTAGTTATCATTATAACTTACACATTGATTGTCCGAAATTGTTTTTCATATCGTGTATTCTTTACATAAACCACTTGTCAGTTACACGTCCACGACAAAAAAAAACCATTAATGAGACCATGCATACCAAAGCAGCCGCTCTTGACATTTTCACTTTTTAAATATTTGCAAAGACCATCTTATAAGGATTAAAATAACACCCGATAAAGTTCACTCTATTTCAAAAAGTCACGTTAGGGTCGACATGGTCCGTCAAAGAGAGTAAAATGTACACGGTTGCTCATATAGTCATACCACTTTTTATGACATCTTAAAAGGTATTCAAGATGTCACATACCGCCGGGGACCATTCCACGTTCACCACAACCCTATTTTCTGTAAATTGAGGGGCGTTGAAGGATCATTTTGTGCTTTGTTTCAAAGCATTCTCTTGGCTCAGTCAAGCGTTACATTGACATTTAATCCCCTGCTTATCACTCTACTACATATAGACATGCCATATGACCACTCAACCTGAGTAGAGAAGTGACCTTGAACAAGGCGGGGTTAAATCAAATTGGACCTAAAAATCACGTTTTTGACCAATTTTTGTTGTTGCCCCCTTACCAGTACATGAGAAAATTGATCACATTCGGAGTTCCATTTCACACCCAACAAGATTACCTATCAAATCTGACCAAAAACAGTTTCCAGATATTTTCATCATAAATTGACCTTTACATAAAAAAGTGGTAAAAATAATTCTATTCGAACTATATGAGCAACCGTGTATAACTGAGATAATCGCGTTCAAAGATTAGTAAGCCCTATACATTTGTTATGTTGACTGTCCTCAAAATATTCAGATATATTTCATATTTTCGATCATTTTCTTGAAATGAAATTTTGCTGGTGTTTTGAAGTAAGCACATGTATTGCGAATCCGTCAAAAAATAAATTTCGGCAATTGACGACCTTGGCATTATTTTCACCTGTAGCCCCAAATGAAGTTTGCTCCATTTACACAATTGTTATGTTAACCATAGTGGTGAGTTCTAACTTTGTTTTCTATTGAAAATGTTAAAACAAGTTAACGATTTTGTTGACCTCTTCTTTATATATTCTAAAAATGTTCCTTTTTTCCAAAAAAACTCGTGTGTCCTCTTTGCTTGTGAAAAGAAAGTATCCACTTAGTGTGTCTCGTTGTTTTGATAAGGTGTCGTTTGTTACAAGTATATATGGGGTACGAAAGTGGGTTTAGATTATGCGATGCCATTGGCATGCTTGAAATGTGCTTTTAAAATCATTTTGGTTGCCGCAATGTCTGCTTTCAACGTATAAATAAAGATGAACTAAAGGTACTTTCAGATGGTAAATTGTAAATGGCAAGGTTTCTGTTACAGTAAGATATTACTTCATTGAAAACGACGACTGATCTTTAGGCCCGGTGCAGACTCCTCTATCGTATAGAATATTTTGCTTAGAATATTCTATGCTGACGACAAAATGACGTAGGTCATCGAATAAGACTGTTTGTTTGATTCGATGACCTACGTCATTTTGTCGGCAGCATAGAATATTCTAAGCAAAATATTCTATACGATAGTGGAGTCTGCGATAGTGGAGTCTGCACCGGGCCTTACTGCAGTGTTACTGGTTTCGTTCTCAGTTCCGATATTCCGACAGCGACAGGATTGGCTACAGCATATTAGTTTTTTGACAAAAAAACCCATTACTTAGATAAATCATCATTTTATGAACAAGTCTATAAAATAGTTTTCGCCACAAATCTTCAAAAATATTGTTTCAGTTATCTTAATCTATAGTTCTATGAGAATTTCTTCTCACATTTTGACAATATGAAATGAGTCTATGATGCCTTTTACAAATTATCAACTTGCAGTACTAAAAGTGCATTGTTTAAATTATTGTACAGTATATTTAATGTATTATATATAGATAATAATCAAGCAAGATTCTTAGTGATGAAACAAAGGGTAGATGAGAGCATCATTATATCATATCCATAAGATCATGAAACACCTTTATTCTTGAATGAAGAGATTTATACGTGCTGGTTGAAGACATGAAAATATAATTTAAAACATTCATCAGCACTCATGTTTTGGGGTCGATTTTTCGGAGAAACCCTTCTCCATCCTCAGCGAGTGGTATCTGAGTTGTGTCTGACGTCTGATTTCCTGTTCAAGGCGTTGGTGGCCCGGGGGTAGGGCACTGACCTAGAAAGGGTATACGGGTATGTGCGGCCCTCAAGACCCCCTTTTCACGCCTTGTCTACCCCTCACTAGACCCCCATTTCAAGCACAACCTCTAGTTCGCAAGCCTTATTTTCAAAAAATTTCAGTTCCCTAGCCTCATTTTTGGAAATTTAGTTCACAAGACCCCCATTTCAAGCAAAATTTCGAAAATGTTTGCTTCCAGAGCCCAAATTATGCCCAAAAAACTAGTTCTGAAGGGTCATTTTTGCGTCCCTTCAGTTCTCTAGACCCCGTTTTCAGAGTCAATCTTCCGTTCCTTAGACTAGGGTTTCAGATATCGGGGCGGCACACCCATACCAAAACCAAAGTTGGGTGCCCCCCCGGGGTGGGTGGTGTCCTTTCTTGATGTTTACAACGTCCAGAACAGGAAATCAGACGTCAGAAACAACTCAGACACCACTAGCTGAGGATGGAGAAGTGTTTCTCCGAAATAATTCGACCCAAAAACATGAGTGCTGATGAAATGTTTTAAATTATATTTTCACACCTTATTCTTGGTTAACACCGGATATCTTACCATCCATCATAAGCCCGTTTCTCATCAACAACCTTTTTTCTCAGAGATACAAAATATCCATTGATTTTCTTAAAAGTTTAGTTTTTGATAGATTTATTTGTGTTGATAACGAATCTAGAATAAAAAAAAATATAGGTCACCGTGCTCGTTTTGAGATACAGCCTGGCATTTCAAAAAGTACATATTTTCCAAAAAGTCTATCATTATGTGATTGTAAAATAATAAATCCTCCATTGATTTTTAAAATTTCTACATAAATTATGTTAAAGCAATTTTTGCGTACTTCAAAATAATGAAATCAAAAAAAAAAATGACTCACCGTGTAAGTTTTTAAGAAAAATGAAAATACGGACATTTCAAAATAAAATTTGATTACTTTGATGGCACATATGCGTCTGCATAATTTCCCGCGTATATATTACGCAGTGATGCGGCGCGTGACTAACCAAACGCGTTAGTAAAGCGTGCGTTCAGTGTGTATTGAAATTTGAGTACACAAAGAGGGTGCAAACAATTTTTTGATTTTTTTACCATTTAGGAAAAATCGTTATCGCGCAGTCGGCAGCAACTGCATCTCTGAGAAAACCCCTTAAATAAAATAGTTATATAAAAAGCTGATACTACCTCTTAGACCGGTGGTTGTACCTTGCAGACCTCCTATCTTTATCGTGATGAATGATAGTACTACTATCATGAGGTGTAGTTTTAACAAGAATCTATGAATATAAGAAAAACTACTGCCCAACAAATATACTACGAGGGGGTATCAAAAAGTTTTAAACTTTATTCAGAAGGGATGGACCTATATCAATGAAATTTCGTCAGAACACTCGTCTTTATATACATTATGGTGCAGAAATAGTCTCATAAGTAGTTTTACTCTCTTTACAGATGGCGATTTTAGTCATCTACCTACTCGCATATCACATAAGCTGCATGGAGGAAATCGAGACCAGCGAAATAATTATGTCCCTGTATTTGCAGGGTTACATGGCCCAGTAGATCTTAATACCAAGACCAAATTGTATTTGTTTGATATGATAGTAAAGGATAGGGTTCCTCTTTCCATTGATACCAAAATTATTATGAAAATCGGTTGATGAATGACATCACAATGACGTAATCAAAAAATGGCCGACCTCAAAATGTTGATTTTCACTGAAATATATATATTTTTATCAATAGAGAGGATCCTTACAATAACGGTCAGTTAAAAATTGGAGAAATGTGTTACCTTGTACTGTACACTGACTATGCAAAGATGCCTTAAATATCTCGTTATAAAATTACGTTCCTTACTCTATTTCTTCTAGGTAAAATATAAAACCTTTTGATATACCCTCGTATCATATGTGATGGCTCACACCGAAAGGGGGACTTGGAAGATGATATCAATTTCAATTTTTTCATTTCATTTGTTGCAGCATTTATTAAGCTTTAGATTGACCCCTTACTTGTTGAAATTGATCAAGGCGATCAAAAGTTACAACAGAAAATCTGCTGGAAATTCTTTTTATTTTCTTTATTTTTTGCTGCCTATTTTCACCTGTATCTTGAAAAGTGTTCTGTCGCAAAGTCCCCCTTTTCGTTGTGAGTCATCACATATGGTATATAGTCTCAAAATTACTGAGGGAAAACAGTTTTTGCAAATTTCAGAATGAAAGAGCAGTCATAATTTATTTTTGTTTTAGAAAGGCAATAGTAGAAACATTTACTGGCTGAAATAACAATAATAAACAAGCTAACAAATAATAATAAATAAACATTGTTTGAACAAGCTTATCTTAAACCAACACATTTTTAGTTATTCAAAATATAAAATATATTGCAAGTCATAAATATGATATATGATAAATTTAATCAAAACAAAACCAAATATCAAAAAAGCACCTAAAAAGGAGAGCAGTTTACAACTTCTATTAAAGGAGCCCTGTCCGATTGGGTCAACATTTTTCAAACTTTCTGAGATTTTGGTACCAACATGTTGTTCTCATTACACATGTGAGATTTTACGGCTGAAACATGTCGCTTTTCCGAGATATAAGTGAAAATGTGTTAAAATTATTAATATTATGGTAACCATAATATTATTTACACAGTAAAGTATAGGCAAATTAAAAATACAGAATTGCTCATATAAAATCAAAACGGTCGTTCCAAATTGACTCAAATTTGAAATTGAAGTAACTTAAGTGGTGATCTTTCATATGACAGTGAAAACTAAAATTCAAAAAAATCAGACCATGTACCTTTAAGATCTATAATACTTGGAGCCATTTTCTCGTATCCGCTCTGTTGTCTCTAATTACCAACATAACTGTATCAAAATAAAACACAAAATTGTTAAAATTACGTTGAATTTAATTCGATAAAGTTGTGGTTGTTTAAGTCAACCGAAGTTTGATCATATTTATTTTCATAAATTATTATATTAATCAAATCATGAAACAATGTTGTGCTCCAAAAATATTTAACTATGAATCTACCCAGTGGATATGAATTACTTTATGTAATTAACGCGTATTAGACTATTATAGTTTATTAAATATTTCAACTGATTTGAGCTTGTTTACTCCGATGATTTATATCCTAGAGACAAGTTAACTTGTTATATGATTTATTTATATCAGTAAAGCATCAGAAGAGGGAAAATGCTTTTTATTTACATTTCTGAAAATTGCAATTTTAATTCAAATATTTTTAGCTGACAATCAGAAACAGTTTATTATAATTATACCTTACTATCTGATCTATTTATTTCCGGATTGATGATATTATCCCTTTTATTGATCCCCAAAGGGGAATTCCAATATACCGAAAGATACAGAAAAAAAAAGAGGTTGTATGTGACAACCTTTTTTTGGTTATTGAAAATTAGGTAAACTTCAATGGGTATGATTTACATATTTCACATTTTGATCAAGTATAAAGATTGTATTTTCTTGTAAATGATGAGTAATATATGACTATTCCGTAAAAGTAAAAATTCAGTATGTTCAATAATAAGCAACAGTAGATACCTTCCTTAAATTGGCAAGATACTAGAAAGTTGAATCGAGCAGATACCGCCTTTAGGAATGAAAGAGCACTTATTGTTGACTCATTTTTGCCAACTTACTCAGAGGTAAACAAGAGTAGTTACAAAATGTTTTTCTGTTGTAATGCAGAATAATAACTGTGAATTTAAATTCTACAACTTACCGTATATATAAGACCATCCATCCCAAACGAGCCTCTTTCAATTCTGACTTTTAAAAAAATATTTACATAGACCATGTAGTAAATGTCAAGTATACTGATATCTATCATATTTCCGAACATTTTCTTAAAATGTAACTTTTCTGGTGTTTTGAAGTAAGCACAAGGATTGTGAATCTGTCAAAAATCAATTTCGGCAAATTAAGACCTTTACATGTCTTTTCACCTGTAGCACAAAGTGAAGTTTGCTGCATTTACTACTCGTTTGAGATGGACGGTCACATATATGAAACACAAGGCCATCAGATTGCTGGCAGGGCTTTTTTCTGCCATCTTCTTGAACATTGATACATCCAATTAGTCTCGTCGAAATGATGAGTCGTTCATGCATGCGTGTTTTCACATACTTCAACGTTAAAAAGTTGAAGAAGAAAGTGCTTTTTAGTTCCTAAGTTCATAAGGAAATCTTATAATAC
>JXSR01S008669.1:26196-55793 GCA_000969725.1 Ophiothrix spiculata
ATGTTCTACTGAATAATTATGAATAAAAATCACTCGATTGTTATTAGAGTCAGAGAGAATTGTGAACCACGATTTATATGCAGGAGAACATCGGAGAGCCCGGAGAAAACCTACCTGATGTGTTACGCTTCCAATTCCTTGGATAGGCCAAAGAAAAAAAAATAGTCTGTCTCAGCTTCCCGCGCGCATAGCTTTTAAAAATCCAAATTTAGCGCATTTCTTTTTTTTTAAAGAGATTTTCAGTTTTTTTCATCTTTTTTTCCTAATACTGGAAAAAAAAGTTAAATAAACGACCGCGAAGCGGCCGCGAAAAAAAATAGTGGCCGAAAAATGCAATAAAAAAAAATTAGGGGGTATTTCAGCATCCGCGTAGCCCTTATGTACTAATAACAAAAAAAAAACAAAAAAAAAACAAACAAACTGATAGCGCTTAGAGTTTTGACCTTAAGTAAGCTGAGACAGAGTTCTTTTTTTTTTGGCCATATAGCATGTCGGATGAAAGTGTACCAGCTAGTATCTTACCTGTCATGCCAATAAGATGATAGATTTCAAATGGATATAGATATCTAGGCCACGACACAAAATCAGCAACAATCACAGGAGACATCGCAAGGGTTCCATATCTGTCATTGGCTCCAAGAGCTAGTCTCCAGGGATCCGAAAGAAGTTCGGTATCAGTCGTATCTTTGACGATCCTATTGGTAATAAGGTTGCCATTCATGAAGGCGCTAAAACCAAGATCACGCCTCCAAGTTAGCGCCAGATGTGCCCACTGATTCCATTCGATGTCTTTGTTTGGCACTCTCAGTTCTGTGGTTGTTGAATTATAATTCACTGGAAAAATTATACAAAAGTATTGTTAAAATGCACTTGATTCATTTTGTTTTAAAACTAAATATTTCTTTTTGAAAGAAAATCTAAAATATAGAAACGGAGTCAACTTACTATATTGTATTAGGAATATTGTTAAATTTAGGCCAATTATTCGTTTCAAATTTTGGATACTGAAACGGCTAGGGTGATGACGTGACATCTTAGTCTAACTTAAACTCAAGTTTCTTCACAACAAACTGCTGCAAATCCTAACTGTTGCAAATCCAATTCAATGGTTAATGAGATCAATATCTTTGTACCACTGTTATAGATTAATCCTAATTGACATTGAATCGACCATGGTTTCCCCTAGTACAGAAAGTTTGATTTTTTCAAATGTTAAACGATTGCAGGACCATGTTCTTCGAATACCCGAAGATAAAACATGACACTCTTGTACATAGTACATGCACTCAATCACACGGGAGGAAATAGTCTAAGAAACAGGAAACCTTCCTGAAAAAACAGGAAACCTTCCTGAGATACATGTACATCCGAAACATTTAAGGAGATTCAGATGTCACGGGACCGTGAACATGTGAAGTGGCTAATATTCATTGTACGTATATGGAGAAAACTTGCGTTTGCCAGTGATGACGGTGGTGGTAATGATGATGTTGGTAGTGGTTAATACTTGTGATAATGGTGAAAAAACAAACCAGGAGTATCCAAGATAAGGGGTAAGGTAAGTTGTCAAGGTTCAAGGTTAAGGAGATGTTTATTATCTACAAGGATTTTAAGTCTCTAATTTGAAAGCATGTAATTTCTGAGAACCTACAATGTTGAGACCAAGCCTGTTATATTGTCATATTTTTAACTTTCATAAGCTTACCTCTAAATAATAGAGCTCTGCTTTTAAGAAGTACTATTGCCACGTGAACCTTACGAGAGTTATAGGATCTACCAGAATTGTACAAAGTTGCCGGTGCAGTTGTTTTTGCTGTTTGATCCAAATACACCCAAAACGATAAGGCAAATCCATTCTCCCGATCACCAAGAGGTTGCAGTATTTGAAGATTGTTGCCGGTGTGTGATTTCGTTGGATCAACCCATGATTTTGTTTCGGCCAATCTGAAATATGTTCCTATGGCGGCACGGCCCACGTCAATAGTTACTGTACTATGCTTCAGAATTGGAATACTACTTGCTGGCGACAATGGATTGTACAGTTGTGCTATTTTGTAATACGGATGATGTACAAGATCTGAAGCTGTTTGCAAATGAATGTACCAAAAGATTAAAAAAGAACAACTAGTTTCAGTTGTAGTATTTTAATAAGTCTAATTCAAAAGTTCAACGGAACCAGTCATCATTGTAAGTTACTCGTTTAGCTTGTAATTACTAGAAATGACACAAAACACATGCAGTTTTAAAAGCTAAGAAAAAGGATCTATAATATGATAATTTACACTGATGGAAAATCTGTTTGGTCTTTTCCAGTAAATTATTACTATTAGATTGTTTTTACTAACATTATTAAAGTAATTTTAAGGAATGTATTATATAACGGTCTTATATAAAACACTTACTAAGTTCATGAATACGTATGTTCCGCATATCAGTGTAGTTAAATTTGGGATATTTCTCTGTATACAAAGAATAAGAAAGGGAATATGTATCATTCAAGTATTATAAAAAAAGTAAAGAATATACTAACAAATTAGCAATTACTTAATAGCGATGAAGTAAAGACTAGCCTATATTTAATTAATCCAAATAAATGACCGGAAAGTCGCAAATTTCAACATTAAATTTAGGCTATTAAATGTGTCATATTCTATAGCTTTCTAATGACACAAATATAATATGCCATACTTTAATTTTCTTTTCCTCTTTTGAAATCATAATCCAAGGTAGCCCACGTAATATCTAGTAATAATAATTAGCCGCAAACTGATTTTAAAGTTACTGAATTTATATAGAACAAAATAGGAAAATATGAACAATTGCTGTTAACATAGTAAAATATAAATTGCTTTTATAAAATCTTACAACCTGACTTTTATCCAGAAAAAAGTTCAAAAAATCTATTCAAGTGGACAATTGTTTACCTTTGTCAGGTCAAAGGTGGACAATTGTCTACCGTATTGTCTACAGTAAGGGACGCACCATTAGACTTCCAGGTGGGGCTGGAAGTTTTTCCGAAAAAATACTTAACTCACTATGTAAGAGAAAAAAAAATGATTTGAGTCACTGCTTGAGAAAAAAAAATAACTTGACTCACATGAGGAAAAAAATAACTTGTCCCTTATTACTTACTACTATATATAGGGGTTTGGGGGTGAAGCCCCGAGAAAATTTTAAGATTTTGGACTTAAAAAAAATCTTGCTTCATGGAAGGTTAAGAAAACAATAATTGTCTCGAGAATTTTTCCGAAAAAAAATCTTGCCTCGACGTAAACTTCCAGCCCCCCCTGACAGTCAAATGGTGCGTCCCTAATGAACTTTTTTTCAGACAAATGTCAATATTTAAGATTTAATAAAATCAATTTAGATTTTATCGTGTTTTTCCTGGCACAATTGGCTTTTAACTTAAGCATATATAATAGATATGAATATGAATGTGTTTTACATTAAAACTTGAAAAGTATTGACAAAACTTCCATTTTTGACCGTCTACAAACCATTATTTCAAAATTTTCATTCGCAACTTCCTGATGAAGTGTCTTCGGAGCACGTTTCATATGGCTAGCCTACCCTAACCTAGGCTATCATTGCTAGCCCAGGCTATGAGGCTAGTCAATAACTTAATAATATATCCGACATAAGTTTGGGTCCAGTGTCTAGGCTGAGGCATTGCTTGATAGCCATGATATCGAAGTGTAGTCTATATTCACCTCTGATCCTGAACGGATTCTTTTTATTGGTTTTTGTCTATATTATCTTTTAAACTTTCTCATTTTATTTTTAAGTGTTTGTTCTTGGTTTTGCGTTGACGCATAATGATAAATTAATCATCTTTTTCTAATAAATATGCTATAAATTTGCTGTCCAAGTGACCTCATAATCAGATTCATCACCCAGCAACCGTTCCATACTATTCTCGTTGGTGATGGCATCAATTTGAATTACTTGCACTATTCGCTGACAAAGTGTGACATTATTACAATAGTTGCCAAGTTACTGGTTCACGCTTATTGCAATTTGAACCACGATCAAAATGATCACAACACGTACTCAATGGGTAGCCAACTGAGCGTGAACAGAGCGTGAACCAGTAACCAGGATATGACGTTTTCACTTTGTCAGCGAATATGAAGCCGAGTTGACAATAACCCAAGATCACATAGTTTCCCATAGCAAATAGTCTTGTCTGTTGAAGTCTATGCATCCCCCTGTGATCTTTGTGCATAGTGTGTACGGTTGCTGGGGTAACCCATACTATTACGTAATGACTTCGACAGCGACTTAAAACCTACCTCTTTCACAATGCACGCCGTCATAACCAAACGGACAGCTACAAACGTAATGATATCTTTTATCCACACATGTTCCCCTGGAATGACATGGATTCGATTCACACTCGTTGATATCTGGATAAAGAGTCAAGGTCAAAGTGTATGATTTAGTATACTTGTCAATAGTAATCATGAAAAAATAATGTTATTGCTGTTTAAAACTATACTCTTAAAGTCGTTTGTTACATTTATTTTATTATGTTCATAAGGTTTACCATCGTGTCATTTTGTGGTTATTTGCTCTAAAATCTGAGGCCTCGTATCCAAAGGCTGTCCCAATGTGCCGTGTGGCCTTGTTTCGTACGCGTTTTCCATTGTCTGTCCCTAATTGTAATTTGCTACAAAGACAATAAACTTCGTTCTGCTTAGTGATCATATCAGTGGTATAAACCTTTTCAAAACACGACTTTCCGAGAGTTTCCGAAGGTGATTTTACACTTTCCGACAATTGCCGAAAGAAAAAGTGACTCTTCAACACAATAGCCAGAATGGTAAGTTCGCGTTCTCGTTAATTGGTTGCGTACGAATTCGAACTTGGAATTAGCGTCAGCACTACAGAGTCACTTTCAGTGTGATCGCCCTA
Source organism: Ophiothrix spiculata (assembly GCA_000969725.1). Classification (NCBI taxonomy): domain Eukaryota; kingdom Metazoa; phylum Echinodermata; class Ophiuroidea; order Amphilepidida; family Ophiotrichidae; genus Ophiothrix; species Ophiothrix spiculata. Next base: position 31,111 of record JXSR01S008669.1, read on the forward strand.
ATGCAACTTCAAATCTTAAGCTTAATCAGCGCAGATCAGCCCATTTCAAATGGAAATTTCACTCTTTATGTCGGTAAGCTTATGGTACCATCGGCCAAAAGTTTGCCGATGAGTGTATCTAATATTGTATGGGTCTGGTTCTATTTATTTTTCACTTTTATTGCACTGAAATGCGAGTGATTTTTCGGACTTTTTTGTTGACAAAATCGTGCATACTAATGAGTTTATACGTGATTGGTTGAAAAAATGACCATGTGATCAATTTTTCGGAAATTTTCGAATGGATTTTGAAAAGGTCAATTGTGTACGGCAGATGTTCCCTGTGTCCTGTCAGCACCAAGAAATGACAAGTCATTCTTGGTGCTGCCAGGTCACAGGGAACATCATTATTTTAAAATAAATAAATACAGTAGTAATTATATACGGTAACTTACAGAAAATACCAAAAACTCAAAATGCAACATTAATTTCTTTCAAGTTTTATTGCGCTGATCAAGTGCAAGTTTTGCCTTATATTGTCCTACAGAAATATTGAACAACTCACAACAGATCTGAGGAGAGATGTTATTCCATGTCGCATGCACGAAATGTTCGTTGACCAGAATTTAAATTACATCTTGGAACAACTAGACTATTTGTTGCAGGGATTCTTGTTGAATAAGCATGGTTAACAAAAGTAAACTAAGAAGATAAATATGAATGACTAATATTTTTAAGACATTTAGATATCATAGCTGATACGAGTTGTGTAGTTGATCAAGCTTAAAAAGTTGCTTTTGCCTGCATATAATGCACAAACTTCAAAACTACTGAACAAGCAAAATAAAACATCTTTATTTTGATAACTCTGGTAAAAATCGAATACCATTTTAGTACAACGTTCCTTAGCTGCACATTTGGAACCTCATTATAGTACAGTTTTAGTACAATTCCAGTACAACAATTTGTACTAGAATTGTACTGAAACAGTACTAAAATTGTGTTCCAAATGTGCAGCTCAGGAATTTTGTACTAGAATGGTACTTGATTTTTTACCTGGTAGAAATCGAGTACAATTCTAGTACAAATCGAGTACAATTCTAGTACAAGATCGGAATGTGCACATTTGGAACATCATTCGAGTACACTTTAAGTGCAATTCTAGTACAAATTGTTTGTTTAAAAATACAAACAGTTTGTACTAGAAATGTACTTAAAGTGTACTCGAATGATGTTCCAAATGTGCACATTCCAATCTTGTTCTAGAAATGTACTCGATTTTCTCCAGGGTACCTTACCAATAAACTCTGTTGTGGTAGGCATGTCAGTAGTAGTTGTTTCTGTAGTTGTAATAGTTGTGGTTGGCTTGGTAGTTGTTTGTTCTGTAGTTGGCTTGGTAGTTGTGGTTGGCTTGGTAGTTGTTTGCTCTGTTGTTGCGACGGTTGTTGCTGGACTGCTCGTTTTCACGTTTGTTGCTGATTCTGTCCTCGTGACGGTTGATGAAGGTCCTGGCGTTGCGATAATTGTTGTTGATTCTGGTGTTGTAGCAGCTTTTGTTGTTGGTTTTGTCGTTGCAGCAGCTTTTGTTGTTGGTTTTGTTGTTGTAGCAGCTTTCGTTGTTGGTTTTGTCGTTGCAGCAGCTTTTGTTGTTGGTTTTTTCGTTGTAGCAGCTTTTGTTGTAGCAGCCTTTGTTGTTGATTCTGGTGTTGTAGCAGCCTTTGTTGTTGGTTTTGTCGTTGTAGCAGCTTTTGTGGTTGGTCCAGTTGTGGTCAGGTTTGCTGTAAATGAACATAGGAAATTTTTAGTTTTAAGCCAGTATGACTGTGGAAGGGCGAAACGCCACGGGATTACTATAAACACAATGACGAACTACGTATAGAATATGAGAATCAGAACTCTCTGTTTAAGTGAAGTGAATAATGGTGTTATGATAATGATAAATCAAGATTTGACATTAACAACACTGGTGAAAACACGTGAAAATGACATAATACAATTATCAGGACAATACAACACAATCATGGAAATGACGTGGTAGGAACAGGTGTTTTTGCTGTGACGACTGTGTTGTAACTTCTAGATGATTCTGTCGGTGTTAACGTTGTAGCGGTTGTTGGTTCTATCGCTGTGACGGTTGTCGTTTGGTCTGTCGTTTGACTGGTGTGGTTTGTTTCTATTGTTGTGACGTTTGCTGTTTTGTCTGTTGTTTGACTGCGGTCATTATCTTCTGCCTCTGTCGCAGATGTTGTACGTTGATCCTGTTGTTTGGTCTGTCTCTGTGAGGGCTGTTGTTTGTTCTGTCGCCGTGAAGTTTGTTGCTGTGTCGTTGTTATAACAGATCTCGTTAATTTGGTTGTAGTGGTTGGTTTTGCTGCAAATAAACGCAAAGAACTGTTTAAAAAGGACTGTCGTTGGGTGTTTCATAGCCAAGGGATTATTAACTTGGGATATTTCGTCTAATATTAGTATTACATTATGTTTTGAATGTAAAGACGGTGTCACACATCACCGTATAGAGCCAAAACGTATGAATAACGTTCAAAGTTAGGCTATACGGTGGCGAGAGGTCATATACGGTAAAGAAATCCATACATTAAACGTATTGACTAACGAACATAAAACGAATAGACCGTACGTTGACCGTACGACTTGCGGATAAGAAGCCGGAAAAGTTGTCTCGTCTCACTGAACAACGCCGAATGAGAACCGGGAGTGTGCCGTACTAAACGAATAAATTAAGTATGAGGAACGTACAGGACGAATAAGTAACGTACGAGTAGGCACAGAGACAATAGCCAAGGTAGATCTCCACTTGAAAATAATACCTCTTCACACTTTCCGGTTCGCAAGATTCATTGTATTATTTCTCCAGTGCACAAATCCCAGCGGATGGATAACGGATTGAACTTGTTTATACCGAATGCATAACGAACATCACCATACAACCAAAACAGTGTACGTTATTCGTACGTTTTTGTCTCTACGGTGATGTGTGACACCGCCTTAAGCTAATGATTTCGTATTAATCAAATAAAATTTGAACTTACGTTAAAGTTCACAGGATTCCAGGTATTAATAATATTATGTCAGTTATTGTCGCTGCAATTGGATCAATCAAAGTTTGATTTTATTCGATGAATCCACTACTAAGACCATGGCTTGGTTGAGTCCTGTCTTCTGGTATATTCTTGGCTTGGTACATATCCAAGAAATACTGTTAGGATCAGTAACATCAAACAAATTTCGGTAATTTACAAAATACATTTTCGTTATTTTTTTATACATTTTACTCGGCTATGCCTCGTGAAAGTGGATCTAGTTTTTTTTTACTACCGATGGACAATCATAGGGCACTAGCGTCATTTATGTACATTGCAAGTTAATATTTTATATGCTCTTCTATATTAACGGCTCAAGAAAGTTTGAAAAGTTTTTAAATCACAGTTTAACCTTTTTTAATTACTTATTGCATTATTTGATTAACTAGCATTGCATTATTTGATTGCCGGTGTAATGAGACTGAGTGTCCCCCATAACCAGGAGTCCGGGTCTAATTGAACTACACGGAATAAGTCGCAATCGATGATTTATTGATCGAACAAGTACGTTCTACACAATTTAATAGTAGCTAGGACATTAAAGTCACACGGACGCTGTTTTTCATTACACCGGTATCATCCTTTTTGAAATGACAACACATTGTAACAATAAAGTTACTTTATGTCTGATAAATTCCACTTACTTCATGGGTAAGAAATTCCACCTTTTAACAGGCAGGTCTCAACAGAGTATGACAAACTGAGCAGTATCTGTGTTAATTCTATTGATGGAGATGCAGAAGGATAAATCAATGAATGGGTGAAAAACTACATGTAAGTTGTTACTGGATCACAGTTTAGTTTTGAGTAACAAAGGGTGGGGATAGAATTCGTATAATTCGCAGACTTTAGCAGATCATGGCGAATTTACTGAACATGGAATTTCGCTTAAAGAATAAAAGTCACTTTCATGTCCTTTATGTAGATATTTAGCTTAAGGTGTTTTCTCACAGATGCAAAATCTCCATTGATTTAGTACTTGGTAGATTTATTTGTGCTGATAAAGGCGGTGTCACACATCACAAAACGTACAAATAACGTACTAATAACGTACACTGGATTTGTCATTGAAATACATGTAATATCGATTACAAAACAAGTTCGTTATTAGTACGTTATTCGTACGGTACGGTGATGTGTGACACCGCCTTTACGAAACTAAAATAAAAAATATAGGTCACCGTGCTCGATACATACATTAAAAAAAACCATATTGTCCCAAAATTTCCCCGATTTACCACACAAAGTATAGGGAAAGCGAAAAAAAGTCGATCATTTCCTTATAAAATAGTAAATGCTCCATTGATTTTGTTTAAACTTTTACATAATGTTAAGCTTTTTTTGCGTACTTAAAGATACTGAAATACTGACACTGTTTCCCATAAAGTTGAAATATCACCTCAGAATAATGATACAAAGAATGCCTATTTATCAATGAAGGTACAGTGAAGTAAAATAAGTGTTAGGCTTGAACAATCAGTCGTAAGCAACTGCATCTGTGAGAAAACACCCTAAGCGAGCATGCCTAACTTAACGAAAGCCAGTCTACTGTGATGAAAACAAAACAAATTGAAGATTGCCGGGACTCAAGCCCTAAATTTCACGATTATTAGGTCTTCGTCGATGCATCGAAAATTCATCGACAAAGAATTCACGATTCGAAAATTAAAAACAGATTGTGTTCTAAGCCTGTTTAAACCTATCAGGCTTACGATATTCACAGACAATTTATATGTTTACAACATTAACATGATGTACTAACTTATATTATTTTAGTTTCAAAATGTCCAAATATAAATTAACCAGATGTATTGTGTCTGTATTGTGAAATTGATAAAACGAAACGTTGATGTTTAGTAACACAGATTTTAATAATCAAAATATACTTACATATAGCATAGAAATGACACCAAATACATCCCTCTCGTAATTATCTTGCTAAGTGTTTAGCTCTTGTGATACATAATAATGGTAATGATTACAACTAAGAAATGTCTCTTTTCTGTGGGCTTGGCAAAACCAGTACCGATGCTCTTAATAAATTTCCATGACAACTCACGAAGATTCATAAATTATGAAAAATAAATTAACAGAAAAGTAGTCTGAAATCGATTCAATTTCTTAAACGAATAACTATTTTACTAAGAATAGGAATTGGTCATGGGAAGCGTAATTTGATACGACAAAAGATGCACAGCTGACGTGTGCGACGAGCAAATATCTACATTCCAATGTATCATAATAACGATCGATCGATTGAATTCAGTACTTTTTGTCATAACTTCAAATAAAATTTACTTTATATACCTATTTTTCTTTCGCAAAAAATGCACATTTACTCTTTCCGATAGTTTTTAATAAATACTTATAAACACAATTGCACAAGAGTGCTTATTGCTTACCTATTCGAAATCATTGTGGATAACGTGAGTAATGAGACAACAGTATAGACAATTACGTGTCTGGTTGAAATGTGTGCTCAAGTGACTGTACATTAGACTCTTCATTGAGGGTGTAATATTGCTGAAAATGATTAAAAATGTAACTTTTGAAAAAAAAAAGATATTTTCTATTTTAATCATAAAATAAGTATATTGCATATGATTGAATGTTCACATGTTTTATAAATGAGCAACACCGCGTGAGAAATGGTCCAGTGATCATCGTTCAAAAACCAAATTAAGCCCATTCCACTGCATAGTGCGTTGTAAAAAAAAATGCATTTTTCGATGTGATTTAATCACTTTTGGGTAAAAAGTAACCAACTAGTGTAATGGAGATAGATCCTTTGTTCCATTTATGAAAGCCACTTTTGGGAAATTACATTTTTTTACTTTACGACAGCCGATCAAGTCCCTGGACTACTGTTTTTGTATCTCGATTTGTTTGTAATTATTGGCTGACACGGGACGTTTTTGAAAAGGTGCCTTATCGTTACAACTGGCAGATATTCGTGATTCAAATGGTATATGTTGTGGTTTTTAGCGACGAAAGAATCATTTCGGAAATTGTAATCAAAGTCTAACTTTCCATATGTCGACTTAGTGCGAATCATATCTAGTATATTACGAAGGGAAAATTAATTCACTAGGCGAAACATTTGTTACTATAGAAACTACAAAAAGTGTTATGTTAATATGTTTATAACTTACAAGGGACTACCATTATACTGAAAAACGATATGGGTACATGATTGTACATTCAGGTCGACATAAAGCATCATAGCATGTAAATATGTCCGCATTCAAAAGCTATTGAGGAGAAAAGGAAAAAAAAAGATAACTGAATTGTGTTGTAGAAAATTTGTGATCGCCTATAAATTCAACGTAGTCGATAGATGATATGTGCATTGTTGAAAATATTGATTTTAATCAATATTCTTGTGTTTTAGCCTGGTTTGCTTAAGTATTCTTATTAGTGATGATTCGAAACCGAAATCAATAAAAACAAAATACATGTATTCCATATTTAATGTCGAACCTTTATGTGCATACAGGCTAGATGACAGCTATTTTTTGTAAAAGAGTATTGGTTTTTTTCAAAAACTTGACGGAGGAATCTTGATTTTTGACATACATGAGGGAGAGAGAGCACATTGATCTTGACTAATATTTTGGTTTACAGGAACATGTCCATAGTGACTTCAAAAGTTCTTTTCAAAAAATTGATGCATTTTTCCTAATTTTCAGCCAGATAGTAGCAAAAATAGTTATTAAGGAATTACAACCAATCTAAACTACCAGCTTTTAAATATTAGCAACAGCAGCGGCAACTTAATTATGATACCCTTACGGAACAACTAATTTGTATACGTTCAAACGCTTCCAATGATAAATTTCTGCTGCCAAGGTTGGAAGTATAAATTCATATTTGTAATTCCTCAATACATGTTTTTACCGTAAACCGGTGAAATCTCAACAAGATCAAATGATCCGAATTACGCAATGTTAAGCTTTTTGATAAAAAGTTGTTACTGTCATAACTTGTTACTCTGGTAACCAGTTTTAGCACATCGCCATTTTGAATGAGACTTTTGGTCAAGGCTGATGAATAGTTTTATAGACTCTACTTTTCTTGAATTCCAAAATTTTCGATAGTGTATTTTTGTAGCTTGTAGTAGACACTTCAGGTGATTTTTTGATTATTGCTCAAATTCTTTAAAATGGACTGTAAGATCTAAGAAATCCAAAACCGTTTGAATTTTTCAAATCCGACCTTCCGTTGTAAAGTTATAAAGGTTTTTGTATCGCTATTTTTATTAATTTTGGAGAACGCAGGTCAACGGTCAAATCTTTTATTTTCTTTATTTTAGCCTTCAAAGGTCACGGCACCAATCGTTAACCCACCGCCATCAATATTTCCATTGTCAGTAGAATAATTTCGCACAAACGAATCTATAAATTGCACCCACTGCGCGGGGCTTTTAATATTCATTAGTTCTGCATGATTTACAGCAGATCACTGAAATCTAAATGTATTGAAGTAGGTTTAATATCATGCATGGCTAATTTATGAAAAGAGCGCTAAATGGCAGGGGGTGGGCGGAATTGATTTCAAAAATAAGTCCAATTCGCCCATTGACTTCGATGTTAAAATGAAAATCTAACCAAATATTTTGTTTTGGCCATTACTTATAAACCAGTTAGTCAGTTCAAATGTTGTGTCCGTGCATAACAATGCATTTTGTAATCCGTAGTAAAATATTTTATTAACCCATTACTTATTCTATTCACTAGAGTTAATAAGTATAGATAATCCCCACTTGAGAAATTGCAATCCTTGACAGTCCTTTTGTGTTTGCACGATAAAAAGCACAACTAAAAATCTCTAGGCGTTATGCTTTTCGTCAAAGACAATAGCCTATCCTATAATTTGATTGATGGGCGGTAAAATTAATTCATTACTTCTATTGTCATTTACGATTTAGGTAACAAAATCCTTTGTCCTTTAATGAGATAACGGACAGAACATTTGAACTAGCTAAATGTTTGTTAATACTAAATTCGTTGAAGTTGGATAATTACCTCCATTGTACATTTTTATTTCGACTTTTCTGTTGGGAACTATTTTTTCTCCCGTCAAACTTCGAATGATGATACTGGCGGCAGGTCACGTGACATAGCTAGCGCGTGATAGGGCATAACCGCCTCCTGCTAAATGGATTATCTTCCACCTGGAACAAAATTCCATTCGTTCATCTCGAACCAGCCGTAAATACAACAAACTTTTTTGACACTCCAAAGTAAAATACATGCAACGGGTGTGATTATGCAACTCGCTGATTCATAATCGTCATATATTTGCTTCAGAACATCTCCAAAATTTAATTTGAGGAATTTGAAAGCATGTTTCGGAGGACCAAGACGTTACATTTACGGCAGGGAAGATATGAACCGTCACAATTACCCACCTGTGATTTTCACACTTATAGTTTTTAACTTGTTTATTTCACGGGGGTAGCTGATATTTGTATCTGGGTAACCACTTGCGTGCTAAAGTTTCCTATGGTGGCCATACGAGACCAAAATTGACCAAAATGAGTGAAATGATACTTTATCTGAGAAAGGATCTTTTGATCTGAGACCATAAAAGTTACTACATCTGTATGAATGGATACCCTATCCGAGGCCATGACAGTTCAAATGAATACCCTACATGCCCTATAGGCTATATTGCAAGTCTCGAGCCCCGTCCGATTAGGTCTCATAGTTCTATTATGTTGGCACGCGGGTGGTTATCCGGTCAAAATACACTGTTCCACCCCACCCCACGTTTGTTTCAATTTATTGTACTTGTATGTGTCCTTGCAAATTGTCACGATGCTTGAAGGCTGTGCACAATTGGGTGGTTGACATAGCAAACAAATGATAAATACTAAACATTGGGCGGAATTGCAAGAGAAAACAGGCGCATATTTTACACCAAAAGTTTGCCTTTTGTTGTTTAATAGCATTTTATTATGCAAACATGTTTAAAAAACTCTTAAATATGCATGGATGTGCATATAACTTGTAGACATCTGAAATTTTCTATTCTTCACATTCAAAAAAAAAAATGTAAACTTTTCAAAAATCAATAACTCTGCAACAACACATAAGAATTTTTTTTCTACTTACGAGTGGTTGTGCTAGGGCAAATTCTTCTTCTCGATAACATATTTTCGCGTGAGAGAGGTAAATCATATTGCAAGTAAATCAGAAAAACTGTAGAAAAAGTATCTAGAAACACTCTATCTAAGCGTCAAAGCAACACATCCAAGCCCGGTTTGAGTCACGCCTGCTTGAATGAGAGCTTATATGTTATGTGTAAGTAGGTCAGCGGTGTGAAATAACAACGTTCACCGCCCAGTTTCTGGGTAAGTGAAGTATGTACTTCTAGACATTTTCATTCAGAATTTTTCTCATTGTGATTGGTTTTAAGAACTTTAGGTGTAAACTTTCATTTTGAATGAACATTTTCCATGTACAATTTCACCATTGTGTAAATCATAACAATTGCAAGAAGAGAATAGCTTACCATGAATTATGTCTAGGCCGTAGAATCAATATCAAACATACTACACATCAGTAAGTAGTTGAAAATGTGCAATGGGGTGAAAATAGGTCTCCATTTAATACATTCTTCATAAGATTGAAAATTCTCATTCAGAATTAACATTGTAGAAAAATTACACCAATGATAAAATTCTGAATGAAAATGACTACAAAAATGACGAAGTATATCTAGGCCTTAATTAACCCATGTGTTCTTAGGTAAAAAGTTTCAAAAAAAAAAAAAAACAACAACAACAACCACGAAATATCTCTATCACGATATCACGAAGTCTAGAATGGTTAACTAAGGTTTAAAACACGGGGATCGACATTACCAAAAGAGAAGTTGCATATGCATCATACAACAACAATTGTTAAAAATATTGAATAGAAAATACGAACGACATTGTATATAATAATGATACCCTTTCGGCATCTCATTTTAATATATATAATACAAATAAAATCATATAACATTGCTTTATCTCTCTTAACAGATGTACAAATGATTATCCATATTTTTCTTACACATTCTGTAACACATTTTCTCTTACTGTATTTTCTTCTTTCTTCCTTCTTATTTTTTTTTATTTACAATAAAAGTATAGATTAAACTGAATGTTTAATTCAAAATAGCCCTTTCCACTTTACTCAATCATTTTCCCTTAAGTTGTAGGAATTCTGATATCAGGAGGTGAAATTTGATTTAATAACCACATTATGAAACAGTAATTCCGATTTTCTATATTCATTATTCCATTATTTTTTTGCTTTGGTTAGGATTTTTTGAGTACCTGATTAGGGACCACAGCTTTGGGACACTCGCATGTCCCAAGCTCTCATGAACAACTTTACCATCTTACAAACACACCCCACATACACCCATTAACACTTTCACTCAAACACATCCCACATACACTCATTAACACTTTCACTCAAATGCATCCACATAAATAACCACTTCTACACCTAACCAACCACCCCAACCTGACGCATATAAGGCCGAAACCATAATCAGCCTCCAAACAAAATTTTTCCTACCAAACATTTGGTCGTTACGTCAAAATGACGAGTAACTCCAAACAAAATACCTTCAACACCGAGTTGAGACCAAATAAAATTTCGCGCTAGATTGCACATGTTATTGAATTGCCATATACATTGACCAAATGTTTGTTACCCGTTCATACTTTAAATTCGATGGCAAATATTTGGTGACGTCACGACCTAATGTTAGGTAGGAAAATATTTGTTTGGAGGCCGACAATGGTTCGGAGTTAACTCAATTAAAACATTAGCAAGCGATAATTGCCTTTTTCAAACACACTTTAATTTTATTTCCATTGCAGATAATATTGATTAAAGGAAGATATCAGAACCTTCCCATCAGTCTCGCTTCCAATAGGATTTTTGTACGGTTTGCAATGAGAGGCTTTATTGATGAAACACAATCAGCAGACCTTATCCCAAATTTGCATTCAAGATGTGTTTCATTACTAAACTCTTTCGTCACATATAACCTTTATATTGATTGGTTAAAATGTCTTATTTGGCACAGATTAACAAAATGGCTTTTATAATGTTGTTTCTTCTCTAGAACCTAAGTTTCTGATATTAGAAACACGATTCATATAAACAGTTTTAAAACCGAGGGACGATTGCATATGTCATGGTAAAGTACCCTTATATATTCGAATATTTCTCTCTTTAAATAGTATACCCCTCAAGCTTATGTTTATCTATTTACGTCACCTTCACTATTACTAATTTTGCCATTTTTGTCAATTATTGAGAATAGTCTAAACCTGATCTTCTTCTTCATAATAATCTTCATCATATTCACCATAATCTTCATCGTCATATTCCCCTTCATAATTTTCATCATAATTCTCATCATAATCTTCATCATAGTATTCATCATCTTCACCATATTCACCATCATAATCCTCATCATAATCACCATAGTCCTCCTCATATCCTTGATTAATTTCTCCTTTAATAATTTCTCCTCCTTCTGGAGTTTGTCTCTTTCCAAGCTGAGCACTACCATCACCAGATTTTCTACTGATTGGAGTAACTGGCAATTCTAAATCGTCCAGATCTTCTATTTCTCCAGGGAGACTTAGTCTTGGGCTACTCACTGGGGTAATTTTTCCCTTAGAAGAACTAGCTGATGGTGGTTTTAACTTTGAGTTCATTGATTTCTTAGCGTTCATTGCATCAGCAATTGTGGAGAAACCACCTTTGCTTATAGTGTTAGGTTTATTTGGTTTGCCCTCGAATGAGCCACCATCAGCAGATAGTCTACCATTGGAAGACCGTGATTTGGGTCTTCCAGATGGCCTTTTACGACTTAAATTACTGGCTTCTCTTTTCATCCGCGCTTGGCTAGCTTCCCTTTCTAGGACTATTTTCTGTCTGGCCAGTCTTGTTGCTGCTAGTTTGGCAAGTATTTGTGCTTCCACACTGTTGGTGCCATAATTGTTGTCACCACTGTTGTCGGAGGTGAGTCCTTTTTTCTCATTCACAGAATTTCGACCTTGACTATCTCCGTCTCCACTTGTTCGACCCATTTGAATTTCACGTGCTGTTAGTACAGATTTCTGCGTCTGAAATTGTAAAAACCATTAAGAGTTTTTAAAATTTAACATGTTAATATTCGAAGGGGAAGTAAGTATTACAAGTTGACACCATCGTTTCACAAGCAGTTCCATATGGCATTGCCATTATAAAGGTAGAATGATATTAAAACTTGTTGAATTTTCAATTTTTTTGAAACCGAAAATAGTTTTTGGAACGCTTGTTTTGGTTTTCAAATTGTCCCTATACCCATCAAGGCCCTTGGTAAGGACGAATCTTAAAAGTCACATTTGCCCTCTGACCCCCTGCAAAAACTGTCATGTGCATGTATTATACAGTTTAAAACATTACATTGTGGAATGCTCTTTTTCTACCACATCATTGATCGTTTTATAGAACTGATTCATGTCACAGTGGTTCAATGCTTAAAGATCTATCAATTATTTTTGATTAAGTCAAAAGTTAAAACATAATACTGCATGGGTGTATCAAAATTCTTTGTACCCAGAGGTGTTTTATTTTCAAAAAAATATTGAAAATAGAAGGAGCTTTTTAATTTGAAAGTTTTTGTTATAAGTGAGTAGCAGAATATCTCATCTTTATAATCTGAAAGTTTCAAGGCAATTGAACACTGTTTCAAAGAGTTTTAGTCATTTATTGGATGATTGCAGATTTACACAAATACCATACACAATAACATTTGTCTACCGATGCTAGTTCCTGTCACATGGTGTCCGAAAAGGTGGTTAATGTGCCCGTATATATCTTCAATATTGACAACCATAAAGTGGGCTTATTAAGTACCATAGTACAGCTAAGGGTCTATTCTTTCTATTCATGGCAAAATAATAATAATCGATCAAGATGTTACGTATTTATGACGTCATAAATCTGAAAATTACGATTTTTCGGAAAAATCACAATTTTCCTACACAAATTCTAAATATCAGAATTTCATGAGTGTGTTTGCTTTTACAGAATTACGATGACACTTTTAACATTTCTTGTAAGTTTCAGCTCAAGTGCATTCTGAAATTTTTCAAAATAACAAATTAAAATTATCCGCAGTGACAACCACAAACCTGCCCCACACCTGAACTTTGACAGCTTATCTTACTCCCGTCTGTTGAAGACTCATCCGATTTCCCCCCCTAAGAATGACTGTAATGGATTAATTTTTAATTGCTAAAAAGTCCAGGGTCAGTTGTTTTTGCATTTTTATGCAGCAGAAAAATAGCCAAAAGGTATAATGTATCCGTCAGGAGGGTTAAATCAATTCAATGCTCAAGCACACGCATTTCGACAAAAACACTATCTTTCTTTAAAAGCATGTAACTTTTGAATGCAACATGCTATTGCCATGAAATAGAATTCTTAGACAAGTTAAAACTACAAAACAATTGAATATTTAAGTATTTTTATCAAAATTTATTTTTATTATTGTGAAAAATATTCCGAAATGTATACCAGATCAGGGTACAAAGAATTTTGATACACCTTGTACTATATACTCCATATTGAATTGTGGGACCTTCCCAGTAGATAGAAATCAAAATAATCATAAAACTTTACCCGTGCTGTTCCTGGCCTTGACTCTTCATCTTCTAAGTCCGAATCTGACAGGTCTTCGATGAGCATACCATCTTCATCGTACAACTGCAAAATTAACAAGGTCATTAATTAGTTGAATAAAATAAGATAGACAGAAAGAGATGGCAGCCTGTATACGTGAGAGGAGCGAGTCATCATACGAGTCCTTCAGCAGATGAGTGAGTGGGTGATGTGATAATATATCAATCAATCAAATCAAATCAAACTTTATTTCAATATCAAGAACACAAACATTTGATAAAAACACATCAAAAGGTAAAACAAAAATGATATTGAGGACATCATCAAAAGGCCAAAAAGACCTGGAGTGATGATACCCTGAAAACAAAATAAGTTACTGAAGTAGCCTAACTTACAAACTTACAGCAACAGAAAAACGTACACAGATACATAAACAAGACAAATGCTCCGATTTAGTATTCATATATGTTGAAGTCCCCTTAAATTGACTTAAGTTAACCTTATAATATGCTCGACTAGTGTAAGAACTCATATTTGTTTTATTGCTTTAGAAGTATCAATACTGGTGTAGCAGGAATGGAAGTCCCCCGTTCTTTTTGTCCGGGTTGTACAGTAAAGTACAGGCTAACAACCGTCACGCAACATTAGTTTCATGCTTTATTTCGTAATGGTCTATGGAAGGCGGACTACCATTTCAGGGGGACTAAGATTCCTTTCACACCGGGTATCATAAGTAGTTGAATACAGGAACTGATTAAAAGTTCAAGCCAACAGACTCCTTCATGGGGTATGCATGTTATGCAAGTACTTGTATCATTGATTGATTGATTGATTGACTGATTGAGATGCAGGTATATATCATTAATAATCAAAAGACAAAATACCATGTAATCAAAACTGGGCATGATTATAGTGGAATAATTTTGTAACACTTTAACACCTCTTACATATTGAGATAGGTAGAATTTATTTTTGATTAATTTGAGTAAGTGCTATCCCAGAATGAATTGCATTCGATCTAAAGAATACCCGTAACTAACCTATGGAAATATTTTACCCAACGTTATGACGGTGATGTATGTACTCTGTTAACTTTGAAGTTTACAAATTCATTCACAAAATATATTACTGCGCAGTGGTTTGGTCTTAATCAATCTTTATCAATCATTGCTAATCTCTTATACAACATAAACACGCCACTTCACAATGTTGTAGAATACAAGGGCTACTAGCTGCTATGGATTTCGTAACAGTGTCTGATTGCTGACCGTATACTTGAAGGTTTATGGAGAATAGCTTTAAAAATCTTTTTATGAAACTGCAAACGGCAAAGCGACAAGAGCATCACACTAAAATTTTGAGCAAAATGCTTAGATAGCTCCGGAAGATACAAAACTACCATGTTTTTTCCCAATACAATATTTACTTACCCAGTCATCGTCATCGTCTGATTCTATAGGTTCAGGTGGGTTCTTCTTCAGCTCCCAAGCTACTGCAATCTACAACATATATGAAAAGTACAATCATTTTTTGGAGCTTTTGGTATTGAAGAACATAACAAAATGTAAAGTAATATTTAATATCGTATGACATTCTTTCAGGAATCTACATGTAGAATGTCATCAATAAGGATAACAGTTGAATCCATTTTAAAATTTACAACGTTTATGATAAAAAAGTAGGGGTTACTTACGTAATAACGTTTCAATTTGTATGCGAATTAATATGTCAACATAGAATACACGAGTTTCAAACCATGCAGATTCTGAACAGATCAAAAGTTCATGTCCAATCAATAAGCATTGATACGGGAATGCTTTGTTAACCTAAGTGTACAATACTCTTCTCTACACATGCGCTGCTCAGCGCTACAAGGCGCAATAATCTTTAAACTGTATTCTTTAGACCTACCTCTTTGTTAACTTTCCTTTCAAACACCCAAATTAATATCCCCTGTGAAGGAATAGAATATGTATAAATGAAAAGTGCATCCATTAAACTCATCAGAATGGCTTACAGAACAAAATTCTGGCTTTGCCAAAGTTAAGTGGGCTTAAAATTCCATTGAATATACACAAGGATCTGACAGCCGATTGTGTCGTGAGGCGTGGAAAGGCATATGAAACTCGGGGAGTAGATCCTGGCGGCAATAATTGAAATGCATGCCTGATCGAGGTTTTAGCCCCTAAAGATTGCTGCAGGACCTGATATAATCATGAGTCGAATGTGCATAATTTGGTCACAATATAGTGAGACGACGTAGGTTTGCCAAAGGGAGGACTAAATTAACTGCCATTAGGTAATGTTAGACTTAGATTGTTCTGAAATCTTAATATTCTTCAATGACCCATGTTAATGTGGAGTTAGAATTATTTTTCACCAATCAAATTGTGAAATTTAAAGGAGCAACTCATGATTCACTTTTCACCCTCAAGGTTACCTCTATCAGAATTGAGTTTTTAAGCTTATAGGAATCGTCAACTGGTATATGTTACGATCCCAAAACCATTCTTTCATATGTGCTTGCATTTTTGAGAAAAGTGAGAAAATGTGTCATTTTCTAATTATTGTCGGGGCCCCGACAGTAATTACAACACAGTAGCCTATGGGGATTTAAAAAAAGCCGAAAAAGCTTGTAACTTGGAAACGAATCAAGTGAAATTTTCAGTATAGATTTATAATGTACTCTTCTTCTTATTTAGCTAAAAAGTAGGCGAGGTTTTTGTCACATCAAAATCATGAATTGCACCTTTAATGCCAGACAAAATGTGAATCGGAAACCATATATTTCGAAGAATCTACTTCGGATAAGTAACATAATAAAAGCAAGATTTTCTTTGACAATAATGAGTGATGCATCATAAAAAATATAGATAATGGACATGATGGGGTTCGTCACTTTATCAGTTACAGTCCATGTTCAGGAAATATTGATACAAATATTGCTGCTACAGTTTGCTTATAGCTTACTGCAATTAATCTGCCTTGTTATGTTCTCTCACCTGAAGTGCAAACAAAATGGCGAAGACATAGCCAATCATGGTATTGGTTAATGATAGCGTCGCTGCATACATAGTGATAAAGATGTCTACTTCAACCAATAAGTAGCAAATATTGGTACCCCTGTTTCGATAATAATAAAAAACACCAGCGTTTTTAGAAATAAATATTTTTAGACGTGATAATGACTAATGACAGTATTTGTCTTTAAAAATGTGACAACAATGTCGCTTCATATCTTTTCTAAGTGATAATACCTTTAATAACTGTTTACCTGAATTTTTTGAACAAAAATGTTTTTGTAGAAATAAAAAAAAGAGGGTACTCAAGGAAATAAATAGATTTTGAATAACTTTGAAAATTTGAAAACAACAACAAAAATAACGACAACAAAGAAAAAAACAAAAAAAAAAACAACAACAACGCCATACCTTTTAATTTTGAATAGTATATAATAATTTATTTACAATTATAATAAAATAATAATTTTGTTTGTTTCAAATAATACAGCCCATACAGCAACATAATGAAGGTACTGTTACCTTATTAAAAACCCTATAAAAACCATTCAAACGAATATAAGAAAATGTAAGAGACTAATAGTTTACGACATACTTACTTGAGTTTAAAGAGCTCCTCCTTTTCCCGCTCAAATAATGTCATTTTAGATGCCATTACACAGGCACGTAATGATATTAGCAAAAGTAATAGACTAACCTGTGTGAAAAAATATGAATATAGTGCTAAAATACAAAAGCAAAAAAAATAAAACACAAAAACAAACAAACAAAAACACTTGCAAGTAAAAGCAGCAGCATAAATTGAGCAGCTATATGCTCAAGACGTAATTTGTTAATAAGTAACATTAGAAACTTTTTGCAACATTTTCAACCATGAGAAGCAACACTTGCTAAGATAACTTGCTTCTTTCGGTGCTCGTTGATGGATATATTTCGGTAAAGGGTCCTTGATATTGTTTGCACAATTACAGGCAACCAATTGCAACGGACGATAAGTATAGAAAAATGCAAGCGTCTTAATATGACATGTATGCGTCTTCGTGTGAATATTATAAAACAAGTAAAAATATTTTCATTCAAAATTTTATCTGCTGGATACATGGTTCATTTACTCTTTTTTGAATATTCGTCTTTTACATTATGAGATACAGATTAGTACTCAGTTTGTGCATGGAAATCAGGTTATGATAATGATAATGATAACATTAAAATCTTGACTCTATATGGATTGTGAATGGATAAATTCTTTATAAGCTTTTATACTAAATTCAAAATGTGGTAAATACAAAATTAGCAGTTGGTAGCCTAAATTGTAAGAAAACTACCAACAAACAGTGGCGTAGTTCGGATTTTTGAAGGGGGGACCCCCGAATAAGTTGAGACGGGCGTAATTCTACATGCCTGCAGATGAAGTAAATTATTGTTTTCCAATATATATGTTAGGCACGCCAACCAAGTCTCACTGATTTGTATTCAGAATGTATCAAGTTCTCGTTGACACCGAATTGCAAAGAATGGTCGATTTAAAAAAATGAACCTCATTCCTCATAAATTTCTTGTCTAGCATTTTTTCCAAATTTAATGTACTAGTCTGAATTGAAAAGTGATTGTCAATTGGTAGAAAATGAATATCCACTCGTATAATTATGGTAAATATGATTGTCAATTATTACAGTGAACGCTTTGAGTAAATTGTGCTACAACCAAAATAATATAAGCGTGAAATAAACGTGACATAACGATGTGGAGCAGTCTCTTATATCGACTAAAGCATGAATAATAGATAGCTATTGGACAAGAACAATACTTATCATGTGCATCGATCTAACTAGATCAATATCAATACTGGGGAAGGGGCAAGGGTATTATTATCTAACTCGTGTGTTTCAATGTATGTTATACAGTATGCCATGTTTGTTTGAATAATTTTACCTTGACAGTTTTATCAGGCGTTAACAGCTGACGGTAGTATTTCTTATTTAAGGTTTCTCAATAATTATGTTCGGATTGAAATGTATACGTAAGAGCTCTTCAGATGCATTCAACTGGTTTGTTTCACAAATATTAGGTCATGTGTTATCTATTGGGTAACCTAATAAAGCGGTGCAGTAACAAATTCCCTTACTGCACTATGTTTTTCATGTCGTAATTCCCTTATTTTATGGTAAAAATTATTTAACTTGGTATCAAATGAGAGAGGAATAGATATATTTTGATAAAAGGAAAACTATATGTGTTTAGCTAATTTGGTTTTTAATTGGGATTAATTAACGTGTTAATTAATCAAAGCGGTGGAGGATGAGGAGCCGGAGGATGAGGAGCTCCCAATTCACATAATTGGGTGTTATACCCACATATTTGCATAGATGTTCATAAGATTGGGACCCAAGGATACCATGGTGAGGGTACACATGTGACATAGAAATAAATGGAATTGAAGGTGATCTGGGTCATCTGGGGGCAAAAACCTCAATGATCAAGATAGGTACAAGTGGTTGGAAAATATGTCACTGTTTCCACATACTTTCATGAATTTTCATAAGACTAGGGTACTAGGATACCCCTTTAGGTGGTTGACATGTGTCATGACCAAATGGGGGTAAAATTATTTTTATGGGTCATCTGGGGTCATTAATTTTCTAAGTTTAATCACCCTGAATAAGCGATTGGATAATTATTGAGAACATAAAAAAGGGGTTTATCTGGAAGATACTGGGTGGTAATTGTGATGTATGTAGCTATATTGAATATTAAGCAAGTTCTTGGTTACAAACATGACATCTAACTAAAATTTATTTTTGAAATATTTCTTATGTTACACCCTGTATATTTTCTACACACCCTGTATAATGACCTTGAAACTATAATAGAATGATTCCTCCCTTTTTACCCTTTAAGAATATATATATACTTGTCCTGAATAGTTTTAAGGTTGAAGTAACGCAAAGTGAAAACTCCAGATTTTGCGCATTTTCTGTGTGTTACCAAAAAGTAACCCAATTTACGAAGCATGACCATTATAAAAATTCGCAGAACTCACATCATAACTGCCTGTCAAACCGCCAGAATGCTGACATTATTTTTATATTTCTTAATTTTATAGGAGTGAATTTATATTATACAGTGTTTCTATGAAAGATGTTTTTCGTTATGAAGATGCATTTAATGACACTCAGGTGTCACGTCTTTTTTCAACGACGAATGAGAAATAAATGTATGCTGAAGGTTTTAGTTGATCCTTCGTTATAAGGCTTACATCTGAAACTCCATAAGCTGTAATTTTGTTGTAATAATGGTCGTGTCCGCCATAATTAAAAATGTCTTATTTTTCTGAAGAATACAAACATATTTCAAGGAGTGTTTCATTTGATCAAAGTGCTAAATATCTGGGCCCAATTTCATAAAACCATTCTAAATTAGCAAGTAACTAGGACTTAGCAACATTCTAAATGGCTAGTTTGTTGCTTGTTAGAAATCAACTAAATTTCATTTCATAAAACCATTATATGAACAATTCTTACTAGTTGCTTGCTAAAAGCAAGATAGAATGTTACAGTGATTGAACAAGGATTTAATATCATAATTACTTCCTAAGGACAATAGAAAGCACTTGAAATAAGAACAGTTCTAAATAGAAATCAATTTAAACAAGAATAGTTCTGAAAAGGATCATATAGGGCTACAGACCATTGGGGTATCGGTAAACACAACATACAAAATATGCATAGCGCATAAAGATCTTTTTAAATGTTTGCTAGATACATAAAATATTTGAATTAAAGCTACGAAGAGAAGGCAAAGACTATAAAGACTATACTGCGGATTTTCAAAAAGTGGACCTTTTGGAGAAAATTTTTTCGTTTTGGTCGACCCTAAACTAATTTGAGTGGTTTTGACAAAGTGACAAGCACACTAAAAAAAAAGGGTTTTTAGCACTTTTGCAAGCATTTTGTGCAGTATTTTATTAAAAAACGACCTACATTTACATATTTTGGTGCTTTGGATGTTCTTTTGGTGGACATTTAGGAACTTTTTGTGGACCTTTTTTGTACATTGTCAATTTTTTTTTTTTTTTTTGGTGGGGGGAGGGGTGCAAAGCCCCCACCGCACCCCCCTGGCTACGGGCTTGCTTATAACAGACACATATTTTCGTCATGCAACTTACCACAGTAAAGAAATACATCGGATATTGAAAAGCAGACATTATAGTTGCATCATTAGTATTAAGCCAACACCTATTAATATAAATAATAAGAGGGAGCAAATTTAGCAAGTGCTCGTACATGAGGTAAAGTTTCTCTCAGAGTTGTTTTTCTCTCATTCGCGGGGTTTTTCTTTCCGACGCTTGTTGTTAAGACCTTCTGCGTACTGATGCACTTATTTACGCACGTATTTGCAGAGCGTGATTTGTCAATTTCGATTGTTTATGCTCACGCTGTTGACGCACGCTGTTGACGCGTGCGTTAAGAGTGGCGTACACAACACGATTTGAAATGAAAAACCACTTTGAGAAATAGTATACCCATGCGAATTTCGCATGGTAGAAACTTTATCGCACACGCATGAGCTGGTCATTGGCGGACACAATTTCCGAGGTTTTTAACGCCCCCTTATTTTATGCACAAGGATATAGCCGCGTGAGTTTCTCCTCGAAGCCTGCGTATTTGTATGAGGCCAATGCAGATATTTAAAATTGCTCAAAAATATACTAGTAATTTTGCTTTGCTTAATCTCAACATTTAATGTCACTTTGCACAAAGCATCATATCATGGAATGGAGATTTCGACATCCACTTCCCTTCGATAAAAACTTTATGGCTCTCAGTAAGTTTTCAATTTTCCTATAACGTACCTTTGTCCTTCGCCGTATTTTTTATATCCTAAGCCTGCTGGTATTCCCACAATGCATAGCGGTACACCTGAGAAAAAATGTGTAAAGAAACACGAATTTTTTAAATCTGCTACAAGGCAATTTACATAAACAAATGAACACACACATAAATGTTCGTTTTGAAAAAAACCAACCACGTTTTTATTTGAAGACTTTGAATTCAGAAGAGTTTTTTAGTTTTCAAAAGCGCAAATCAATTAGTACTAAAATAAATTCCAATTGAAATCTATTATTTACCACTGTCCTCTCTAAGGATTTTGGATTTGTACCCCGGTTTTGTACCAAATTAGGACATCAATAAATCGTTAAATCTGTAAACTGAAGCCTGAAATTTGAATAAAAATAAATAAACTAGAAATGAACGTTGTGTAACCTAAAGCTCAAGCTGTGTTCTTTTTAAAGAAATCTTAATTGCGCAAATGCTTAAGTTTATAACAGATTATAACTTCTATATATTCTCAATCAACTAAGATGGTGGAGGCTTGTAAACTTACCCCATCCGATGAAAACACAAAATCCCCAATGGATTTCTCTTTTGGTAAAGTCGGTTAGTCTTGTGAATAATATTAAACTGATGATAAAAAGCCATGTAAATGTTGACATAGTGAAGAGATGCATGCCAATACCAACACCCATACACGACCACTGTAACATAGGAGAAAAATAATTAAATTATTATAATCTTGATTCTCACTCTAGATATTGTGGACGATCGCAAGTTAGCTTGTCTAGTATAATATTTTTTTTTTCATTCAGTCCATTCTCAATTCAATTTTTTCCTTAACCTAAATCCTGGTGTAGGTTTTGTTTCCATCATAAACGGTCCATCCTGGATATGGAAACCTCCAAGAAAAACGAAAATCCTCAAAAAAGTATAAGTTATCAAAATCTATAGTTCCAGGGTACGTTTTCTCATTTTTTGCTTCATTCTTTAGTTTTAAAAATACTTGTCTAAAAAAGCCCAAAGGAAAAAGAAAAAAGAAAAAAATAACCGAATAAAAAAAAAATTCTAAAGCGATTTTTAGCATACTTAGAAAACTTAAGAAATTAATCAAAAATTGAACTATCCTTCAGTGTGCGCAGAACAAATTTATTGGATTCATCTTAAGTAAAGATTCTTTATACCATATTTGTGTTTAAGACCACACAGATTTAGGAATTCTAAGTGTGAGGAATAGGGCAAAACACATTTGTCTCAATCATATTTCTAATATCACGAGTATGGTCCTACATATTTAGAAAACACTTTTACTACATTAATACCAAATCAAAATCCTGTAAAAGAATATCTCTTGCAAAATTTTACCTTTTGACTGTGCAATATTGGAAAGCTGGTTCTCTATGTTCCCCATAATACATTATTTAGGTAAGGGGTTGCATTAATAGTTTTTTTCCTGATGGGGTTTTGAGTTGCTTCTCTTGATTTTTAGCTCCAGAATCATAGTAAATCTGCTTCTCCACAAATTAACTTTTGAGGGTTTTTATACATTGTATGTTTATTAATTTAAAATGTATTTAAACGATACAGGGTTCATTTGGAAGAGCCCCTTTTAGGGTTTAAAGGTTTTTATATTCATATCTTTTATTCATGAGTCCCATATATTGTTGTATTTGTATGTATATTTTGTTTAGCTTTTGATGTACGTTTTAGTTGTATATGTTTTTTACTTTTTTGTTGTTGAATTGCACTTGTACGATTTTTTTATGTTATCAAACATGACTATACAGGGTGTCCCAGAAAAAGCCTTACAATCTTTGCGTGTAATTTTCTTAGTAATTAGAAAGTATGTAAAGAGTGTATTGTATAGCCCATTCAATCGGTAGTGTACAACAATAGTTATGCTTTGTCAAATATTTGGATGGGAAATTTTCTGGTCCAATTTTGTAAGTTCCCCTTGAGTGAAGCTCTAGAAAAGCATTGTCATTGATCTGCCCACTCAACCGTAACAATGTTTACTAATATTTTATGTGCATGGTCTCTTTTATCTGTGCTGAAAAAATGAACAAATTCGATGTAAAAATCAGAGAGATATAATATATATTCCATTGTTATTCCATTCAAAAACACCCCTAGTTTATGGCCAAAAATCATGGAATCGAACCAGACAAAATCCAACCAAATAGTTGATTAAACATAACTTTTGTTTTGCACTACCGATTGAAATGAAACAAAAACAAACGGTATCTGAAAGTTCACGCTTAATGGGCTATAAAATGCAACCATTACATGTATACTTTCTGACTATCAGTTAAACCCAAGAAAATTAGAGGTAAATATTGTAAGTCTTTCATGGGACACCCTGTAATGTGCTCATTTGGCTGATAAGCAACTCTTGTACGTGTCCTTACCTCATTTATTTCAGAAAAGTAGCTCCCTCCAATGATGAAACCGACCATAATGAAACTGAAGATGAAATTGATTTGTGAAAGTCTACGTTTGCGGTCCATTGTACTAAAGAAGAATACAAAAGTACAAATGAATTATTAGTTATTTATGGGGCACTCCACACGGTAGCATCAAATCGAGATGCATCTAGATTAATTTACATTTCCGAAGATAGTGCAGATTATGTTCACACGCGCGTCAATCTGGCTTTACTATCGTTGCGCGTATTGACGTTTGCTGAAATTCAGTTTAATCTAGATGCATCTGGATGTGCGAAGTACAGATTGAATTGCCCGTGTGGAGAGACCCTATATTCACCAAAGATATTTACTTATGATTTCAATTAGTTCAATTCTATGATTGAAATTGATATCATATCAAACTTAATATATGCATTGCCCAAGGGAACTATTGAGTCATTGTCCAACGTCAGTAATTGGCCCTGATAGTGACAAGGAATGCTACTTACTAATACAGGGCAGTTAATTCTCGTTTGATCTGTAAAATTGCAAAAGGAATAGTTTTTCCAAATATGAAGTCAGTAATGAAATTGTATACCCATGTTCTGCTGTTTTTAAAGAAAAAAAAACCCCGTACCATTTGTACTGGAAAATATTCCTGCGA
>JXSR01S008669.1:106997-120037 GCA_000969725.1 Ophiothrix spiculata
TAAATTAGTTGATCCTTTTGATTGCAAAGATTGTCCGGGTTGCCCAGTCGTCAAGTATAATATTGCAGGCATATAACGTGGCCAAAATATACCCCCTTTCCCCTATTCATATCCAAAATGGGGATTACATTGATACAGTTTTCTTGTAAATGGCTGTTTTGCTATTCACCATTCAATCCTCAAAAACAGCCCTAATTCACCCTTTTCTTGGTCACGCTATGCCTGCAACATTATACTGCCGCCCCATGACAAAAGGGCATAACTAACATTTTTATCAAAATTGAGTTATCACCACCACTAGATAGAAAATAACAATATCTACCCATATATATATACCAACTTTCACTCGAACATCCTCCAAATTTAAATTAAAAATGTGAATTTTATGTACAAGTCAATGGGAGCCACCCACAGTAATTGGCAATTATCTCAGAATAATCAATATGCCAGTTATGCCCTTTTGTCATGGTTGGGCAGTATACTTCACTGCGCCGGGGAAAGAGATGCAATTGAATACGCTAGAATAAGAATATCCCAACTCCATGAGCTGCCTTCTGTCAAGTTATGTAAAATATACATGCATATAAATCTCTGAAAATGCTTTCAAATCACTGGAAAGCATTTCCATGTCTTTATCCAAATCATAGTGTCATATTTGACCTTGTAGTTGACTTTGTTAGACATTGTTCTTTAATTTTCTTACCATATAGTTGCAGAGGGGAGCTCGTGGAGTTGGGATGTTCTTGTAATGGCTGTTTAAATATAGCAACAATGTACTATAACAATTATCTAACAATGGCTAAACAAGCCAACAACTAGGTCAAATGTGAAAATATGATTAGGATATTGACATGGAAATGCTATTTTAGTGATGTGAAAGCATTTTCAGAAATTTGTATGCATTCATATTTAATAAATATAATTAACAGCAGGGAGCTATTGGAGTTTGAATGTTCTTATTCTGGCGTATTCAGTTTGCTCTCCATATTTTTAGAGCTGGCTGTTCCTGCTTGGTATAGGGTGATTTAGAATTTCGAAGTAGTCCATTATCGGCTAACTTATATTCTATGTGAAGCTTAATTTAATACCATTATTTGCGGTGACGTACTGTGACAATAGAGAGGTTGCGCTATGCGCGTACATCTTTTCGTATACGAAAACATGTGTGCAAAAATTCATCATGCGTAATCACTTATGCAATTATATACTTACGAACGTAGATTAACGTTTCTATTGTTAAAGCTAAAACAAACAATCAAACAAACAAACAAACAAAACAGGTTTATAATGGGAATGAATTATTTTGCTTTGACTAATATCTATTTCTTTTCTTGATTAACCATTTCTTGAGGAATTGTTTACTCAAACACACAAAAGTAACACTCAATATTTTCTATGTCAAATCGAAAAAGAAAATTTATTTTGTAAAAACACAGTTTATTTCATTAATAATACCCGCATCTTTTATACCTTAATCTTTTACGGTTAGGTTTATGGATACAACTAAAGCTAATCAGTCTATACACTATAGTAGATTTTTTAAGCCAGGGCACCGCATTATAAATTTTGGGTCTTTCCATTGATGAAAAGAGGTAAAAGGATTTGCATTCATACAACCAATAGAATTGAAGGGTGGAGAAAGGCCATAATAGCAAAACATTATGGTATTCGTTGTCTGATTGGACGCAGAAGCTTTGAACATAGTTGTTTGTTATCAATCACTTATTACTGCTAGTCTACTACAAACACATTTCTGAATTGTTCCTTCGCTGATTATAAATTATATCAGTGTTATAAAATGACATTACCTTAACGAACCATGGTTTGAACATTTAAACGTCCATCTTTCCATCTTATTATGCAGTCACATTTTGATGATGATGATGATGATGAAATAGTTAAAGAAAATTAAACATTACATTTTTCATTTGGCCTATTGAATCACGTTACATTGATCCATATATCAATTCTTTTCAAATCCTCTGAACCACATAAATCCCTTTCATGCTCATTACACTGTTAACAGCTTTTGGCGATAATATACCAAAGATCTTTGCTGTACAACTAATCAAATTAATTTCCCCACACAGTAAATACATACTTTAAAATCTCGATATAGTGCACCTCATGTTGTGCTCATAAACGTGTTCCTTACCACAATACCAACATGCCTACATCACTAATCAGATGTTAACATGAAAGTTACATTCGTTATATATCAGACAAGGCAATCAATTCCATGTCTTTTACACCATATAAAAATATGGCACAAAATGGCAACTGGGAAAAGGGGCACTATATTGAGATTTTAAAGTAGGCCTACAAATATTCTTCAAATGAACTGCAATGCATGCAGGGATTGCACTCATTGCTGAGAGGATCCTTGTCCTTATTTAATCACAAATGTGCACTACATCTATCATTATGCAAGAGATGTCCTGACTTTAAAAAATACTATAATACACTAACCAGAATCAGACAATACCATTTACTACCTTGTTGTAGCTATTACTTATATTTGTCTGCTAGCTTTAAACGATAGAAATAAGATAAACGTTCTAAGCAAAATAATTGCTTCTTTTATGAATTCTGAGTAGTGAGTCTCCTTTATCTGATCGTTTCCAGACCATCTGGATGTTTCAGAAGAATTTGAATAAATATTACGATATGCATACAATAAATACATTTAAATAATATTGGCTAAGTACAGAATGTCCAAAAAGTACATTTACTGCTTTAAATAACGATAATGTAAAAACAACCGCATTATAAAACAATTGCATATTTGAAAACTAGAAGCTGGAGCAAATAGTTTGATACCAAATCATAAATACAATAATTTTACATAGACATGATATTTAGAACCCATATTTTGCAACACCATACTTCGAATTCCAGGTGCGGATAAATTAACATTTTCACTGCAAGCTCAGCAACATATTTCTTCGTGTCACTGCACACAGGAGAATACACATTAAAAAAAACCCATTGTTTATAAATATGTAGAATATTCTAAGATGGCCGAAAACAAGAAACACAGTTGAAAACAGCGGATTTAAATGGTAAGGGGGGGGGGGCAAATTTTACACCCCATTACAATTTTAGGAAAACGAGCAACAAGCAATATATTTGCTCCCCGCGCCAAAAAAGAAAGGCAATTAAAACAGGGCCGTTTTTGAACTACAATTGTTAAAATAGTGTTAATCCCCAGAATAAATTGTTACAAACCTTTTAATTGACAAAGTGAAGAGATCAACAGTGCACAACATTTTACGCAAGGACTTAGAGAAGTTTTACTAATTAGATTTAACACAATAGGTTCACGAAGCACATATTAATTTCACTCCGAGAAGACGCCTGGGCGTTTCTGGTAAATAATGAAATACTTTATGTTTATGTATCTTCCATAATGAAATCCTGGCCTGTTTGTGATTTGTCTGGTTGTTATTAATGTTCTAGTGTACGATGCGTATTTCTCCATTCCTAAATGAAATCCTGGCCTGTTTGTGATTTGTCTGGTTGTTATTAATGTTCTAGTGCACGATGCGTATTTCTCCATTCCTAAATGAAATCCTGGCCTGTTTGTGATTTGTCTGGTTGTTATTAATGTTCTAGTGCACGATGCGTATTTCTCCATTCCTTTATTTATCTTCCATATGATGAAATGTGGTATCATTTTAAAGCTTACTCTTTGCTCTTTTATTTGAGCACTAGCTTTGTTGCATAGCTCTCATTATATGGTATATATGGTCATTTAAACATAGACAGGTTGAATCCCAAAATTGAAACTAGAAAATAAATTCAGGGCTGAAAGGGGATAGATTTTATTACAAAATTGGGTCTTCCTGCCGATTTAGGAACTTTTGGGTGAATGGAAGCATGGGTAAGTTTAGATTGCCACAATGTTAGAAAAGCACATTCCTGTTCTGGTAATAAATCTCTTGAAACAGTATTTGTAAACATCATGTTTTGTATCAAAATAATTGCCCTAGATTCTAGTTTTCAAATATATATTATTTTGGTTTTGCAGCGAGATTTTCAGTTTTAAAGTAGTGAAGGCAGTTTTAGACACACTATTATATGAAATACAAGCAATTAATCTGAATATTGAGATATCTTTAATCAAATGAGAACAACTTCGCTGCATTCTAATACTTGTTCTAAAAGACACATGGTCATAGACTATTATTCTTAAATTCCGATGGAATTCATATAAGTATATACCCCTTTTGGATGACGTATATGAAAACATGAATTCTAACCGTTTTAACAGTTGATACACTTTAATAAAACGTATATTTAGCTAGTACAGTGTGTCCAAGAATAAACCTTACAATCTTTGCGTGCAATTTTCATGGGTTTAACGGATAGTCAGAAAGTATGTAAGATTGCATTTTATAGCCCATGAGTTGAACTTTTAGATACCGTTTGTTTCATTTCAATCAATAGTATACAACAAAAGTTATGTTGTATCAAACTTTTGGATGGATTTTTGTCTGGTCCAATGTCATGATTGTTGGCCATAAATAATTAGAGAAAAACAAAGTAAGCCAACTCAATGTGGGGAGGATAACAACATAAGCCTAATGTCTAGAAAAAAAATAATGAAAAGAAAAAAAATTGATATATAAATAACTTTGAAGGCCTAATATATGCACAAACAAAAATATAACAAACTCATCAAACAGCTATTAACAAGAAACGGATAATCTACAAAAGAGACGGTTAATAAACGGACTGCCTCAGTCGTTTTGATAAAATTCTTTTTTTAATTTTGTGAAGCGTGTTAGTTTTTCTTTAATTTTTACCAGTCACGAATGAAATTCTCGAATTTTTGACATAATTTATATTAAAAAACCACAAAGGTTACTTTTTATCCAGAAAAATGTATGTCAATATTGACTACATTTTACATGAAATGCATTTCATTTCAACACAGTAAGCGACCAGCGCGCGGTGCCATTCAAAACATTAGCTGTGAGCCCTGCTATGAGATCAATGCACACTGCTGACGTCAGAGGATGACCCGTTGGCATAAAAGGTATTTGTTATCGAAATTTGGATGCCTGTTATCGCAATACAAATCGCGGGCAGGTATAAAGAGCCGATATTAGGTACCTTTCATACACCACATCAGCGTATTTATTTCTCCTTGCTTTATCTCTAGTTTTAAAGTCTTATAGGCAAAATATATTTTCCAAATGTCATGAATCTGAGTTTTCATATTTTTGCTAGTGGAATCGACCAAACTCACGTCTTTTTATCTTCTAAAACAAGATTGATGTAGGGGTTGAAATTTTATGTCTAAAAAGGCTCAAAATATTTGATTTTTATAGAAAACACCATATAATGCAACATTTTACCAATAGCAAAAAGTTCACTCACATTATTAAGAAAAAACTCCAAATGTTCATACCCACGTTCCCACTTTGAATTTGCTTTCTCCTTGTTCAAATAATAGGGGTTCAGGTCACTTCAAAAAAAAAAAATTCTCAACCAAGATTTTGTAATATCGATTATGCATATACAGGGTGTTCCTTAAAAAAGGAAACCGAGATTTGCGCCCTCTGTTCTTTGAAACGGTTGAATGATTTTGAGTACTGTTTTGCTAGATGAATGCACCAGAAAGTCCTCTTTACAACAATACCAAATATTCCTACGTTGCTAACCTTGTTGAGTTATTACGACCAATTTAATGAATTGTGCATTTTATGCCTTTGTACCACTTTTTGAATTTGGTAGCGTTAACTTCTTGCTCATGATGTGCTTGAGTTTAAGCCGTGTTGAAAGAAGGACTCCTTTAAGACTCTTTTTTGGATGACTGAATATCGGATTGTTCCTAGGTTTAGAATATTAAACTCGGAGAGTGCAACTGAACACAGGAACGTTTTTTAAAGGAGATTTCATGATTAATTTGCTTCCTATTTGAGCTATGGAAAATCCAATCCCAAAATTGAATTTCAAACCATTCATCAGCTTGATATCGTATTTTTGTTAGTGCATGCTTTATTTAAACCAGCTAATAACATTGCAAGATGCAGTTCATCTTTTAAATGTTTTCTTTGTCACTTGTTGAATGAGAACAGATACGTAGCCTTGATAAAGTTGCCGTTTATTATCGAAGAGAGATTTCCTGTTGGCCTACCTCAACACATGGATGTACGAATTCAGGCCCTTCAAAATTTACCCTGTTTTACTTATTCTCAGCCTAGTTTTGGACGATTTTACTCCATTTTCAGGCCTTTCTGTCACTACTTCAGGTTATTAAAACGTTGTGTCACTATTACATCCCTGCTTAACAGCAAAGTCTTCAAATTTCCACCAAATGGCACCAAAAGACGAAGAAGTTAACTCTACCAAAAGCGGTACAAAGGCATAAAATGCACAATTCATAAAATTGGTCGTAATTACTCAACCAGGTTAACAACGTAGGAATATTCGGTATTGTTGTAAAGAGGACTTTCTGGTGCATTAATCTAGCAAAACAGTACTCCAAATCATTCAACCGTTTCCAAGAACAGAGGGCGCAAATCTCGGTTTCCTTTTTTAAGGGACACCCTGTATATCGGACAGAAGAAGGCGATTTATTGTCACCTGCGAATAGACTGCTTAAATGAAGTTAAAAATGTATTATAAATACAAATTACCCAAACATTGCACTCGTATAGAAAAAAAATGACAAAGAATACTTTGTGGTTAATTCTAAAATATCGTACACCGCCTATAAGATATCATGTTGACATCATATTTCGCTAAGTAGGTAGCTGAATAATAGCTGAGCTGACCTTTTTCTTACAGGCTGTACGCGGGGCTGTACGCATTGGTGCAAGGTGTTCCGGTTATCCTTAAGGTGTTTTCGAATGTGTTCTAGTTCGGCCATGTTTTCCAGGTGCAAATGATGCAGCTCAGAATAATTGGTCCTTGTCGCTGAGGCTGTAACATTACAGTCTTGACACTCCTGTTAAAACAATAAAAAGGTACTAAATCGTTTTTAACTGAAAGCTGAATAAAGAAGGCTATCTGATCCAGAGGGGGGTAACTGATATTTTTGCCCGCGTAATCACCCTCATGCTGCACCAGATTCCAAAGATTGCCCTATGTGAGACCAAAAATTGACAAAATTGAGTGAAATTATACCCTATCTGCTACCACAAATCTACCATATATGTGACCGTCCAGCCCAAACCAGCAGTAAATACCAGCTTTTGTCATTTTCACCTTTTTAATTATTTGTAAAGACCATGCTTTATTGATTAAAATGACACCTTAATGAACTTCACACGATTTCCAGAAGTCAAGTTATGGTCCGCCACAGTTTGTCAGGGAGTAAAACGTATAACTGAGATAAACACGTTATAGTTTAGTAAGCCCTATATTTTCTGTTGATTGTCTTAAGAATATACCAATTTATTTCACATTTCCTATCATTTTCTTGAAATGAAACTTTGCTGATATTTTGTAGTAATTACTAGGATTGTGAATCTGTCATAAAATCGATTTCGGCAAATTATGACCTTGACATGTATTTTCACCTGTAGCGCAAAATGAAGTGTCTGGCATTTACTGCTCATACGGGCTGGAAGGTCACATATGTTCTTATGATGCCTTATCCGAGATCATATACCTGGTTAAATGAATATCATATCTGAGACCATATGCTAATGAGACGAAATAATTATGACAAAACACGTATACTGTCCACTAGAAGTTCAAGAAATGTTACTAGAATATTTATTGGAAATATAGACACCATAATCATCAATTCAACCGGTTTTTTTTTCTGAGTTTTATACACTATCATAGACCGGAAAGCAAAATTCAATATCCTATGTGAGACTTGCAAAGCACCAGATCGATTTTCATACCATATATTGAAAGTTAAGAGACCTGTCCAGATCTCACATTTTTTTGTCACGCCATTAGTGAGACGATTCATGCGACAGTGTAAACCAGGTAAACCATAGGAAGAAATAATAATGATAAGGTTGATGAGTGAGGGCGAAATAATTAGACAGCATTTACTATAGGGAGGTAAATTTCTTGCCAAGATTCAAGGAGAAGTGATCTGACCGGGCCTCGAGCCTGAAGCCACTGTGAGTCCGTGTTATTACCGCTCACGCTCCCCTCTAACCCCCGCCCCCCGCGGGGGCAGTCAAGGATAATGTTGCAGGCATACTGTCACCAAAAAAGGGTGATTTTTTATGACGCCAAAATACACCCTTTTTCGTCTTTTCACACCTAAAATGGGGATTTTACCAATCCATACCCTATTTCTTGAATATTTACTTGTCAATCCAAAATTCAAAAAAGAAACATACCAAACTAAATTTGAGCGCAATTGGTGGGTATTCTATTCTACTCAAAAACGGGCTTTATGATATTTAACCTGCTAGCTGAGGTACCACGGTTTCTACCCCCGGGGGGGGGGGGGGTTCTAACTGACAAATGGTATACGGGGATGCTCAATGGTTTTGGGGTGCATTTTCGTAATTTTGGTTGATTGGGTGGGTTTTCGTCACAGACCCAATGCGCCCAATGTGCAAAATTGGGTGTATTTCGAAAATATTTGCAATTTGCCCTAAATTGGGTGCTTTTCCTAAAAAAATGGTATAGAGATGGGTCACAAAATCATGCTTTTTGAGGTATAGAGATGGTCAAAATTTTGAAGTCTACTTTGAGCATCCTCGTACAATTATTTTTAAGAACCCCCCTGGGGGGTTTCTACCTATCATTTCACTCAGTGTAACATACCTTTGATAAGATACATATGATGTCGGTGAGATCTTTCAACACACTATAGAAAACGGGAGGTGTATTACTCATATGCTGTATCATATCACCCATTTCAGAGTGAAATTGTAAGAGGTGAACAATGGCGTCTCTGCGGTATACCTGTAATTGGATCGTAGATACAGTCAGGTTATTTTGTTAGTATTCTGTTGGACGCACTGATGTCACAAACTAGAATTCTGTCCTCTGATTGGTCAATTGAGGCTGTTCCATGTTACTCCCTGGCGTGAAACATTACATTGGAGGTCAATTAAAAAGTCTACAAAATTCAGCTAAATTAATTTTTGTATCAACCCCTTTCTTTTATAAATTGTTCACAAATGTGTCTTTCATCTTTATTTTAAGTAAATATTAATGAATCAGAGCGGAAACATATAATATTGTGGAAATATTGGTATTTGCAAGAGAAAAAATTTGAGACCATTTAAAATAAAATCGGACACTTTTTTGGTCTCCCATAGGAAATATCATGTGACCCCTGATATGACCTTTCCCGTTTTTGGTTATAACTCATTAACCACACATCGGAGATGGGTAAAAGTATACTTTTTCTGATTCTTTGTGATTAGTGGAACACAATAGAATGGTTTTTAAAACGATTTAACCAATTTTGAAATTTTAACCCCTGTTTTGGCAGCCATTTTGTTTTATGCAAATTAATCACTGTTCCACCAACTAGATTTTTCTAGATTTTGGACTAGTTTTGATTATGTTTGTCTGATAGGAGACTTACTTTCAACAAATATTGTTAACAATGATGATGTGAAATTGAAATTTAATAATGCTGACCACGAAAAGTACTTAAGGGAGGTCGGAGCCTCACAATCCCTAAAAATTGTTTTTATCATAACTTGAAAACTAATAAAGTAAACTACATGAATGTATAGATTTTTAGAAAGAAAATTTTACAAGGAATGCATTTCTAGCATCAAATTCAAATTTTAAGAACTCGCTTTTTAGAAACTCACCAAAAACGAGTTATTTTGCCAAATTTTTTTGAACAAGCCTAGAAAAAGTATTATTTGGCAAAAATCTTTCAAAATAGGTAAAAATCATCTTAATCGATAGTTCTAGGGAATGTTTTCTCAAATTTTTGATTAACTTCTTAGTTTTTACTAAATTGTCCAAAAAGGGCCAAAAAATGCCCAAAAATCATGATTTTTTGGCCTATTCGGTCAAAATTTTTCAAAACTAGGGGATTAAACAAAAAATTGAGAAAACATTCCCTAGAACCATCGATATAGATGACTTATACCTATTTTTGAACATTTTGGCCGAATAATATTTTTCCTAGGCTTGTTCAAAAAGTTTTGGCAAAATAACTCGTTTTTGGTGAGTTACGAAAAAGCGAGTTCCTATATCCAGAATATGATGCTATAAATAGATTCCTTGTAAAATTCCCTTTCTAAAATTGTATACTTTTATATAGTTTACTTCATTAGTTTTCAAGTTATGATCAAAATAAATTTTCAGAAATCGTGAGGCTCCGACCTCCCTTAAGTGTATTAAGACATTAAGCGAGAACAAAGTGACAGGGGTTGATAACATTTCTTCTATGTTATTGAAAAGGGCAGGGGTTTCAATTATTGACCCCAATTAACACCGATTTACAAGTCTGGAAATCACAAGGACCCTTGTAATTATAGACCTATTGCTATATTACTAATATTTTGTCAAAGATATGTAAAAAAATTGTCTTCACTCAAATATACGAATTTCTCAATAGGAAACTTTACTCTGGTTAATCAGGCTTTAGACCAATACACAGTACAAATTATACTGCATTGTTGAACGTAACAGACCACTAGTACAAAGCAATTGATGATGGCAGCATAGTGGTCTTGTAAATTATGCTCGATTTAAAGAAAGCCTTCGACACAGTGAACCATAACATTCTAATTGAGAAACTACATAACTTTAACCTGCATGAAACGTGTATTGAATGGTTTAAAAGCTATCCAAGCAATATGTCACACTGTACTAATGTGAATGGTATTACGTCAAATGAAGCCAGCGTTACGTGTGGTATTCCTCAAGGCTCCATTTTGGGCCCGTTGTTATTTATCCTTTACGTTAATGACCTCCCCACCCATGTTTTTGTGAGCATGTACGCAGATGACACTGCATTACATACAGTGGGTAAAAACGCCGCTGAACTAAACAAAAGCCTGAACAATGATCTTGATAAAGTAGGAAAATGGCTGGTACGTAATAAATTAAGCTTGAATGTCAAAACCGAATTAATTATTCTGGGATCTAGACAACGACTAAACAATGTAAGCGATATGGATATTGATATAAGTATCAATGGCACAAAATTAAAACGGGTTAAGTGTTGCAAGCACCTTGGAATTACCATTGATGAAAACCTCTCTTGGTCTGACCACGCCCAAAATGTTATTAAAAAGACAAACTCTTCATTTTTTCTTCTGAAAAGAGCAAAGCCTTATGTCCCATTACATTCGCTTAAGCTGATACACAACTGCATTGTTTCTCCAAATTATGACTATTGTGATACAGTGTGGGGCACTTGTAATGACACAATCAATGAAAAGGTTCAAAAATTGCAGAATCGAGCTGCCAAAATTATCACGGGTGTAACAAGATTTGACTCAAGTACAGAAGTATTAAACACTCTTAATTGTCAAAATCTGAGGGAAAGACAGGCCTTTCATCTTGTTTCATCAAAATGTGGCAATAATTGCAATGGTGTTATTTATGCGTCAGTTAATGAAATCAATACCACCACTTGTACAGTTGGTATCTAAGCGGATATTTTGTACTGTGCGAAAAATGAAATTTTCTACTTTTTTTAATTGACCTCGAGGGGTTTAAAAGTTCATAACTTCATTCTTTTTCAGTCAATTGTCAGAAATAGGGTATCAAAAGAAAGCTAAAATTCCAGAGCTTTAATTGTACACATAATCTTCAAATTACGTTTACGAGTTCCATATTTGCGTACGAACCATTTTTTCGAGGTGATGCGATACTTTTTTGGGAGTCTGTATTACTTTTACGTCTTACATCTCATTTTTTGGGTATAAATTTGCAGGAAATTTTCTTTGTATGTTAGATTTCGAACTTACCCTGCAATCCCAGTCGTCTATTGTACTGTTTACATCAACTGGACGTAATGCCTGTAAACTATCCAAATGAGTTACTCGAGCGGCGGGACAAGCTATACAAGTCCTGCAATCTTCACCTGGTAAGTTACAGGTCGGATTAGTTAACATGTTTTCGCGAACCTGTAATACAAAACAATTACACTTAAGGCCAAATCATAGTCGGCCTCCAAACAACATTTTTCCTACCAAACGTTTGGTCGTGACGTCAAAATGACGAGTGACTCCAAACAAAATAACTTCAACACCGAGTTGAGACCAAATAAATTTTTGCGCTAGATTGCACATGCTATAATTGAATTGCCATATACATTGGACCAAATGTTTGCAAACCGTTCATACTTTAAGTTCGATGACAAATATTTGGTGACGTCACGACCAAATGTTTGGTAGGAAAAATTTTGTTTGGAGGCCGAGTATGAATTCGCCTATAGAAAGAGTATCCCAACAATTTATTACGCCCGAAAGATTTCTGCCAATTAAAATAATAAAAACGCTAAAGATCCTGGGGGGGGGGGGGGGGGTACTCAAGTATGATGCTGCAGGCACAGCGTGACCTCGAAAAGGGTGAATTAGGGTTGTTTTTGAGGATATAAGGGTGAATCAGGTGACACCGTTTAGGCTATCAAAAGCAGTCATTTCCAAGAAATATGGTACTTTATCAAACCCTAGTGTTAAAACGGTAACGATAACTTGAAATCCCCATTTAGGGTGCGAATAAGAGAAAAAGAGTATGTTTTGGCTTATTTTGGCTCAGAAAAAATCCCCCTTTAGGGGGTGTTTTGAAAACCTTATACTTGAGTGCCCCCTGGGCTAAAGATACGCGTCCATCAGAGTTTTGTTCATATAAATATGCATGAGACGGATATGGCTTTTTATGATAACTTCTCAATAATTCTTGTCTCCAATGTTGGCCACCTAGAAAATGTTTGCATCATAGAGTTTAACCCTTGTCCTCCGAAAGGGGTTGTTGTTGTTGCAACCCCCAAGGGTTTTTCCCCGCTTCATAAAAACGTAAAAGCAACCGGCCCCAGGCATCTAGGTTATCTTTTATATCCTTTGCGGTCATTTTGATGAAAAAACTAGGGGGTACCACTAAGGTGTGGTTAGGGCAGGCCGTCAAAGTTG
>JXSR01S008669.1:129826-140133 GCA_000969725.1 Ophiothrix spiculata
AAATTTGATCCCGGCCTTCTAAGAGTGTATGTTTTAAGTAGTGGTGGTAGGACGATCCCTTTTTGCACGCACGGTACTACAACTGAAACCACCGAAATAAATTACTGCCTTCAATAAAAATGTACGAGGATGGTGATGATCATGTGATTAATTTAGATTAGAAGATTTATTTGAAAGTTTTACTGTAGTTTTACTAATTTCCAAAATATAAAGCACGAAATCACAAGCTGAATCTTTTTCTATATTAGACCCCATGACATGTCGTGTATGCAATCATTATCAAAAATAAATAAACCACTTCAAGTTGATGCTCACGAGTCATGTTGCACATGCACATCAATGTCATCATGCAGCTCAGTAGTCCGAGGTGCTCAGCCATTAATACTCGATCGCCGACAATCTCCGTTTACAGAAGAGACACAGCGCTACATCGAGCTAGCAGCTCAGTAGCGATAAAAGCAGTGCATGCTGAATATAGGCTCATGATGATCATGGCATCATTATTGTTTTTGTAGTTAAAAAAACCCCTATCGATGATTGTTTTGTTTTTATAAATATAGATACTAAAAAGGTAACAAGAAAAAAAAAGTTTGAGAAGGAAAAAAAATGAGACCAAAACTTTTCCTTAAGCAGAGTTCGACCCACGGACCTTCCGCGTCCGAAGCGACTGCCTTATCCACTTCGCCACGGGAAATTGTTACACAGCAGATATACAGAGCGCATGTCTCCTATGACGTCACACTATCCGTAATTAAAAATCCGTTTATTTTTCAAAAAAGTCAAAATATCTTTTTAGTTTTCCGAGGTTGAAGTCCCAAACTCAACGGATTTGGAATCTGCATATTTGTATACGTCAAGTAAGGGCATAAAATGAAATTTTGGAGCTTTAGTTAAAATTCAAGTTTTTTGAATGGGAGTTTCAAAATTTGATGACGTCATGTCCGACCCCCCCCCCTGGTTTTAAGGAATATATACATCAAAACTAAAACATCCAATCATGAGAAAAACATGAAGTTTTATAACAGTCCTAAAAGCCCATATGGGCTTTTACATACAAAAGTTCAAAGGTCGGTAGCACCCCCTAAATATTCATGAAAAATGAAAAAAAAATTGCATATAGTATTTTTTACCCATAATGCACCAAATGAGAGGGTAGCCCGTTGGAAAATCAAAAAAATCTATTTTTTTTCAAAATCAGCCTAATATATACCCTTCCACTTTTGATGTCTTCACTTAGGTAGTCAAATTTGCTGAATTTTAGAATTCAAGACAAATTAGACCCTCTAGTTATATAGATAAGTGCAGTAGACGGTACCCAGTACAATCTGTTGAATGGAATTTGGCACAATGTTTTGGAGAGAATAAATATAGGAAAACGTGTCTCACCTGGATAAGGTACGCTTCCTTAATTGTTTTCAGGCCATCTATAACCTGACCAATTGTACTGTCCAGTTGATCATGAGTTAGTTGAAGCCAATAGCTTTCGTGTAGGCAAAGAGATGCGTCGAGATAACACTGCACTGGCGTCGATACAAGTATCAGAAGGCAAGAGACACCTAGATAGAAGGGTAACAAGTGAATAAGTTAGCGAGTAAACACACATCAGATTTCATGCCTTTTCACCTCATCGATCGGCCATTACTGGGGAGCTTACACTCAAGGCAAACCCGAATTGGTACATAATTCATTATTAAAAACAACAG
This sequence comes from Ophiothrix spiculata, assembly GCA_000969725.1. NCBI lineage: Eukaryota > Metazoa > Echinodermata > Ophiuroidea > Amphilepidida > Ophiotrichidae > Ophiothrix > Ophiothrix spiculata. The sequence goes on from JXSR01S008669.1 coordinate 131,530, forward strand.
TGGCGTGCCCGGGGGAGGAGGGCACGTGCCCCAAGTCGGGTGTGACAGTTGGAGAAAAATGGTTCCATTTAGGTAAATCGGGAATCTGGACCATCTCCCCCGAACGAAGCCAGGGGCGTAACCAGTTGGGGGCAGGGGGGGGGGGGCAACTTGCCCCCGGACGCAAAAGATCGGGAAGGAGAGCAAAGAAATGGTAAGGGAAGAAAGGGAGGAAGAAGAGAAAGAGGGAAGAAGGAAGAAGAGTACATTTGTCCAAATATTTTTAAAATGTGTTAAAAAGCGCCATCACTGCCTCTAAGCAACTACAAAAATCGGGAAGCCTCTTGAGTCTCCCCCGGGACGGTCAGAGCTGGTTACGCTCCTGAACGAAGCCCTCTTCTAGAGTCCCGACTGAGGTGGCTAAACTCGGGTACACGTTCCTAGTCCGACACGGCGCTAGTACGAAATCGAAATAGACCTTTTCAAAATCCATTCGGAAATCTCCGGAACATTGATCACATGGCCATTTTTTCAACCAATCACGTACATGCTCATTAGTATGCACGATTTTGTAAACAAAAAAGTCCGAAAAATTACTCGCATTTCAGTGCAATAAAAGTGAAAAATAAATAGAACCAGACCCATACAATATTAGATACACTAATTCTGAACAACTTAGATACACTAATTCTGAACAACTTTTGGCCGATGGTACCATAAGCTCACCAACATAGAGAGTGAAATTTCCATTTGAAATCGGCTGATCTGCGCTGATTAAGCTTAAGATTTGAAGTTGCATCAGGGCGATCAAACTGAAAGTGACTCTGTAGTGCTGACGCTAATTCCAAGTTCGAATTCGTACGCAACTAGTTAACGAGAACGTGAACGTAACATTCTGGTAATTGTGTTGAAGAGTCACTTTTTCTTTCGGCAATTGCCGGAAAGTGTAAAATCAGCTTCAGAAATTCTTGGATAGTCATGTTTTGAAAAGGTCTATGCACGGCGCTAGTCCGATACGGCGTTAGTTCAACACGTCTGTAGTCCGAAAGTGAAATACACGGCGCTAGTCTGAATCTGAAAAACACTGCGCCAGTCCGAAATTTACACTAGCGCAGTGAATTTAAGCTTCGGACTAGCGTAGTGGATTTCTGTTTGAAATATACACAATGCATTTTTGTCGGACCACCGCAGTGGTTTTCAGATTCGGACTAGCGCAGTGTTTTTCAAATTCAGACTAGCGCAGTGTATTTCGTTTTTGGACTAGCGCAGTGTATTTTCATTTAAAAATTCGGACTGGCGCAGTGTTTACATTTTCGGACTGACGCACCTCTATGGTATAGGACAAATGTGTAGTTGGGCTAGTGCCGTGTCGGACTAGGGGCGTGTCGGACTAACGGCGTGTCGGACTAACGGCGTGTCGAACTAGTGGGTACAACCCCTAAAATCAACCTAGACTTATATTTTGTTGATTGTTGTTCACGAATATGACGATTATTAGTAGAAATTAGCGACATTTCTGATTTTTTTTTGGCGCGCTACCCACGCATGTCAAGACAATCCATTACTTTTTCATAGACTATTCTGATCGCAAATATTTTACCCTTAGTTGTTTAATTGCCTCCGGTTTCCCCGGCGTGTTGAAGAATGAAAGCCGCTGGAAACCACTGGAAATTTTTAGCTACAATTGCTTTAAAACTTCGCGCGCTTCGCGCGATTGTTAATATTCTATGCAATTTGCTTCCCGCGTTTATCTAGATTTTATCTCCATTTTAGCTACAAGTAACAAATTTGTGTTAAAATTTCGCGCGCTTCGAGCGATTGTTAAATTAGCTGTTTACAGATTTTTTTGCGCGCTATGCCTATGCGCGTATTTAAAACATCCAATCATACCCCCCCCCACCCCACCCCTGTGGTGTCATTCGAGGGAAACTATTGCTTGTGCCCTCAGTCAAAAAATCCCGTGCACGCCACTGGAAAACAACAATGAATGCAATAACCAATAGTACAGTTTTTAGTTGCAAATACTTTCCCCTTCGTCGTTACCCTACGTCACAGTGGAAACGCACCTTATAACAACCATTAGGAACTATATAGTAGCAGAAGTACCAACATTATGGACGACTTTTTCAGTACAGTTTGTTTGATTGAAAATTAAATAATATTAATATGATACAACAGTTGTAAACATCTTTAAAGTGGTACCCATATCAAGTGCTATTCAAGTTTACTAGGTTTCACTGACACTTGAAATTTACACTGGGCCACAATGAAATCATACGACGGACATTCAAAAAGTTCTACCTGTTATATTATAACTTTTGTTCTACAAGGTGAATCAAAATAAAGTGTAATCTAATCAGTGATTTTATATAACCAGTTCCTTTTATTCTTTTTTAAAATTGTTCCTGTTTGAGATGTAATATTTCATTAGCTTTCATAGAAAATTTATCCTGTTGAAATCGAACAAAGCATTCCAAAGTTATAGCCATTTGAGTGGAGGTACCACATTTTTAACGGCGAACAGACTACGCTATTTAGTTTAGGTGCGTACTGGTAACAAATGCTGTTGTCTCTTTCAATTGTTATGATAGGAATGCCTTTTGAAATAAAACAACAAGAAAACAATAGACTGTTGAATGTGGACTGTGACATATGGACTCGTAGGTTGACTCTTGAGGCAATATTCAGATTTCTCAAAAAAGCTCTTCTCTTTCGCCTTTTGTTTTATTGAAATCATCGGGATCAGGACCTTCCGAATCCTTCCTTGTTTCTGTTAAGAAGAGTTGCGTGGTCCTTAGCTCATAAACACTATTTATATAGCTTGAGGTTATGGGATCTGGAACGGATCCGTAAATATCAGACAAAAGAGACGGCGATCTTCAACCAGACTATGAGTCTGATGATACCTAATTGCAACAAAATGTCAGTGCCGGTTGCTACATTGTTGCGCCATGATTTATCCCCTGGCATTGGTTGTCAAGATTGTGCACTGATATTTGAAATGACCATCAGTACTTTGATCTGCATCAATGAATCTTCTTCAGTATCGCTGCAAAATGCGTGTCCGTTTAATATTTTGAATGTAGCGTCAAATTCATCAATGCACTATTAATAAGATATTACCCACTGCTGTGCAGTAAAGAGTTAGTGTTGAAGCAAATTTGTTCGAGATCAAAATTGGGTCCCTTTACTTAAACAGCTGTAACTTTTGGATGCATCGGTCAATTTCAAAAAACTAAAATTCTCATGAAAGCTGATTAAATTCTCTATTTAGCAAATATAATTAAGGTTGATAAACATAAACAGATTTCCTGTAAAAAATTCCTCCCGTTGATTACACTTTAATTTGACTCACCCTGTATAAGAGGTAACTACTTGAAAACTGGCTCAAATTTGTTATCTACACATAGTGATAAAATCGTATCAATATCGTTTCAATATTTTTGTAGGTGATCTGAAAACCAAAGGTGGCTCAGCTACAGTGAATTGAAAAGGCCATAATATAGCCATATAGTATTGCTATACAGTGAAAATGCTTATGAAACATGAGAATGAACATACAATTGAAGAGTGTAGAATAAGAAGTACTTAAGTCACATAATACTAGTTCTGAGATATGAGCGTTTAAAGTTTTGACTTTTCCATAACTTTTAAATGCAAAGGAGTATAAAATACATATTAGGTACATGTTATTGTATAGTCAAGTGTATGATGTATCATTTATGGTGATTTAGAAGACTGTAGCGATTATTGATCTTATGCAATCAATAATCTCTGTTTTGCACTTCGGTACTTCTTCCTCTACAATCATGGTCGCTTATCAAATATCCTATTTATCTTAAATTGGGTAATCCATACATGTTAAAAGTATATATATTTGTAATGTGCAAGTCATGACGAACAATTTGACATGTCATTCGTGTAAATCGGACCTTGTTGAAAATTTGACCTGATTTCACACTTGAGTGAATTTCGGTTTATATCTCCTTAACCAAACCTTCAAGACATATAAAAGAATATATATTTGTAATCTACTCGACGAAACGAGTTATTTGATATGCAACTCTACATATTTAGAGCATTTTTGATATTTGACCCAAAATTCACTCAAGCGTGACAACCGCTTACCATGCAAAAAATTACTAAAAAAATTGTCAAAATAATTTCTGTCCTTCAGTTACCTCAAAACCACCAATAACTCAATTTCATCAAAATGTGCCTCGCCTTAAGTACTTCTTATTCTACAGTCTTCAATTATACGGGATGATTAAAAAGCTGACCCAAAGTTAAAATAATGTTCATTCACAGCATAACCATAATAGGAACATATACGTGTATATAGCAAAATCATTAAAACCACCAAAGACACAGATTACGAAGAAATTGACCATAATAAAAACAAGAAGTAAAATGGTGGCATTATGAATCTTTATTTTTGGTACATTTTCATAGCAGATCACAAGGGGAACTGAATTTAATTCTTTGACTGAAAAACACACTATGCTGAATATTCGTAATCTGGGAGGCATGGGCGTCATTTGAGGGGGACACGTCCCCCCAAGTTTTGAAGGGTGGGGGACACAATATCAAATGTCCCCCACGGTTTTTATTTATTTGCAGATTTCTTCACAATACCCACAAAAATACGCGTTAGGAACACCCTTAGAATGCAAAAATGCTAGGGCTTCAGGGGCTGAAGCCCCCTGACCACACCAATGGGCTCTGTCTTCACATTACCCACAAACATACGTGTTGGAAACACCCTTAGAGTGCAAAAAACGCTAGGGCTTCAGGGGGCTGACCCCACCAAGAGGCTCTGCCCACTGGAGACCCGCCGGGGGCTCTACTCCCTGGACCCCCACCCCCACACTTCAAAATGAAATGACGCCCTTGCTGGGAGGGGAAGAGACATCTGGTCAAATGTTGGAATTCTGGGTAATTATTTTTTCAGTAAGTTTACTTTTACGTTTAACTATGTGTAGATGACATTCTTAGTTATATTTGTGCCAGTTTTCAAGTAGCTACCTTTGATAGAACAAAAGTAGAACTTTTTGAATGACCCTCGTAATTAACTTAATTATCGCAATCAATTTACAACAATAATTAGGGTTTCAAAACAAGAATTTTCCTAATTCTTTTCGTTACCAAGACAGCAATATCTCAGAACCTCAAAACATTGCAGATCAGCTAATTCTCATTTCATTAATATTGGTCTTAAACTCAGATTAACTCACAAACCAGTTTAATGATTTTTTGAAAAATGTAAATTCTCCGACTTGCTCGATGTTCTTTTCTCCCGCAAGTCCTGATGAGGTTATCAAATAAATATGTATGTATGTCACTGAAGTCTGGAGCCAGTGGTGGTCATGATGATATAAAAAATGATATTGTCAAACTGTAAGCACTAAAACTGCAGTCCCTTATGCTCATATCTTAAATTTATCTTTGTATTCTGGTATTGTCCCTTTACATAAAAGTGGTGATCATCATTAAATTACTAATTACAGGCCAGTTTTAGTTGTCCCCGTCTTCACCAAAATTCTCGAACGCATTGTCCACAACAGTCTTTACCAGTTCTTGTGCAGATTTAATTTGCACAATAATTCTCTCAGTTAAGCTTTCATAATTTGCTCAGTTTAGCTTTCATCCCAACTTCTCTTCATCTATGGCAATTATTGAAGCATATACCAATATTGAATCCAGCTTGGATTAACTCTTGACCAGAGCGTCGACTTGTAAAAGACATACCCAAAGCATATCACAAATTCAGTTCTGACCAACGGTTGTGGCGCCGCTTCGCGGGGCCACAACCTCGATGCTTAGTCACTAACTGGGTAGATCTCTTGATTATATTGGTCACTTAAATTACTAGACAGAGGGCAGGGTAGATCAGTGGTGGGATTGGTTGAGAGGGATCTGGGCAAGATCTAACTTGGATAAGAAGAAACCCTTGGAATCTTTTTGGACCTCTCGAAGGCGTTTGGTACAATTAACCGTGACATCCTCTCTAAGCTCTCTATGGCATCCGTGGAAGCGCCTTCGAGTGGTTCAAATATTACCTTGAGGATTGGCACCAATTTGTTGACCATAATGATCATAAATCAAGTCTTCTTCCAGTAACTTTCGCTGTCCCTCAATGATCAATACTTGGTCCTATACGTTTTATTATTTACATATTTATTTATTACATTAATAATTTCACTATGTAGTAAATTTATCTCATTTTTTTACAGGGTGAGTCAAAATAAAGGGTAATCAACGGAGGACTTTTTTTACTGAAAATCTGTTTATGTTTATCAACTTTAATTATATTTGATAAATAGCAAATTTAATCAGCTTTCATGAAAATTTTAGTTTGTTGAAATTGACCAATGAATTAAAAAGTTTAAGTAAAGGTACCTATTTTTGATGTCGAGCAAATTTAATCTATCTGAGCCTTTTTTTTTTTGACTGGAGGGGGCCACTGAGCTATATTGATGTACACAATATAAAAAAATATGGAAAAAGGGTCATTTTTACTGACTAACACTGAAAGCATTGACGTATTTAGGGTTGTAATAACACCGATTTTCAACTAAAAGGGGTGTTTCCTCTGAAAAAAATTACAAACATTCCAAAAAAGTTTTAATAAAATTCAAATGTTAGGGGGTAAATGCAACAGTGCCCCAATATCATATTATTCAAGAAAAGCAAATATTTCACACTTTGTCTGATGTGTAAGTTATGCAAATTTGGCTAGCAGGGCAATTGTCATATGAACATGATTTTTTGGTATATAGCTTCCAATACTTTGCAGGGAATCATTTAAGAGAAATGATTTGGTCATTGTTGCATTCATATGTGTTGCGCATACATGTATTAAAGTTAGTATAAAAAAGAAGTGGATCCATCTGAGCCTAATATTTTTTAAGTGCTTTAATATGCCACAGTTGCCGACAGAAAAAAAAAGGACTTCCCAAACGAGTCATTGTAAGTGTCGATCATCGATCATCCCGGCCCGGGTACCCAGGGGGCGTAAAGGTTTTATTTTGATCTGCGAATAATCTCAAAATTGTAACATATAATTAATGAGTAAAATTGAAACAGATATGATCTTACAAAGTGGCAGACTTCTACCACTTTAGTTCCACCGCAAGGTTTCGAAGCATATACAACATTAAAATGTTAATTACCGATATCGGGAAAATGTTGTTAAAAACCATCAAAAAGTCAAAAATGTCTGTCTTTTTTTTTGTTGATCTTGGGTATTAGGCTATTCTCTAAACGTATTTATTGATATGCTTTACGTCAAAAGAGGCCAAAGATTTGTTTGCAACTTCCTTTCACATCCAGTACTGTTCACATCATATATAGATACAAATAAATCAAACAAAAAATTGCAAACAGATATATTAAATCTCCTGAAAGGGTCAATTTTAGAATTTTACTATACAAGCGTTATTTGGTACAAAATCTCAATGCTTATGTACTCAAGTCGGGACAGTGTCCGTGCAGCCATGCTAATACCGTATGGCAAGCCATTTTTTCCCTCCATCGACCAAATGGTGACTCAATAATACAATTTGTACTAAGTTGTACCCCCGGGGACTTAACTTGTCTCCTGCTATTGGAATTTGATTGAAATTATGTAGCTTCATAGTAGAACATAATTTCACACGTTGCATTATTAACACCTCATTACTGCACTACCAAATGTCACAAAGTAAATAATTTTCAAAAATGCATGATACGAAGTAAATATGCAATTGCTGCTCATTTATTAGAAAGTACTTTGCCAGTTATAACTCACCCAAAGCTCAACTATATAAAGTATATAGGCGCTAGGTTTTAAAACATAATAAAACATCGCGAAAATTTCTTGTTGTCTGACGGATGAACAGTCGGATGACGACATACTGTAATCAAATAAATACACTCATTTGAAAGAACTGATCTACACCGTGCGATCATTGTTATGTCATGTCCATCAACGTCTAAGTTGAGTTTACATAATTATTTTGCACATTAAAACTAAGGCGCACAAATTTCGCTCAATAATAGGACGAACGTTGTGTTCGTAATATGCATGAAACAAAAACCGAACAACCACACGTGTTAGCAAATAAGATGAATGAATCAAATCAAAAATGGAACATTATAATTGGTCGATAACTAGGTAACGTTGCTATTCATGTGTACTAATCATGATCTAGGGCGTCAATATCTCATAACTGGTACCATCCTTAATTTTCGATCGACATTACTATATACACTCCTGCTAGTTAGGTCCCTTATCAACAAATAGGGGCCATCTTGTTACACAGATGACAAATCTTGCATTTTTTGCACAGAGATTCAGTGTGACATGTATTTTACGGTATAAACTGGCTCCACAGACATTGACCTAATTTTGGGTGAAAAATCGCCATTTTTCGCTCAAAACATCGAATTTTTGTTTTTCAAGTTTTTCGATTAATGTTAATCATATCTTTTAGTTAAGCTCATTTGCATGGCAAAATGTGACTTAGTTTTTGAGATATTGGTCATTCAAGGAGCCAAAATTCAGTATAAATAAAGGGAAATTGACAAACAAAATTGCGATTTTCTCAAAACATCATTTTCTCGCGATAAAGGGGTGAAAACTGT
>JXSR01S008671.1:56770-79117 GCA_000969725.1 Ophiothrix spiculata
GAATGGTGAGGATTGATAAAGGCATTGCAAAGATATGCTCACTTCAATATTATGGTATGAAAACAGTTCTGTCCAAATGCGGCATTCCTCGTCAAACCAGAAGTGGAAGCATTCTCTTTAATCGAGCTGCTTTGAAAAGATTTATTTAGTGTTGCAGTAAGAAGCAACTTATACAATCATTTAGTGGTCATCAATTTGTCTATCAATATCGTATATCAACTTTTATCTTGATAAACACACACTTGATATTTCCGTTAAGTCTTCAAGTGTCATGCAGGATGAGACAGCTACCCACTCAAAATGGAAAAACACAAGATATTTTTGTATCGGAATATTTTGATTCAAGATTTTCTAACTTCAAAAGAGGGATGTGATGTATTTGCACATTTGCTACTGATTGCACTGTGTTCCCAAGTATGAGTCTAATAATAGCAAATATTCAATGACAAGATTTAAAGCCAAACAAAACTTGCAAGTCACATTGCAAATTAAATTATGAAATCATATATATGTTTGAAAAACATAATCAAAAAGGGTTAATGCATTTTGGATTGATGTTTCCTAGTGATTAGCAGAGTTGTCTTAACCCTAAACCTCCTCAGTCCAACAAAATCCAACAAGCAAAAATCAAGAAATTCGCTTAAGTCAAAATATGTCATAGACGAGGGTTACAGATGGGCACGAAAGTGCTTCCATGGCAGGCCATACTCGGTGGCTTGCCATAGCTGGACATTGGACCAGGATGCGAGAGGTCGCGGGTTTGAATCCCAGGGGAAAAGGAGAATTTTTGTATGACGTATTCGGACTTGGATTTGGGAGTTAGGGTTATAATGACAAAGAAATGTGCATCTAAATAATATGAATCATTCATTACAAAACTAAACTTCAAGCCAGAGCCTTAAATCTTGACTACTTAACCTCTTCTGGAAAAAGAGGACAAGCTTATGTAATGCAGTTGTTTTAAATGTTTAACTATTTGATTTCTGATCTTTAAAAAATGTGAAACAGTACCCGAATTGATGCCAGAGTGGCAACTTATGGTGCATTCATAGTCCAACGATTTCACAACGATTTCATCGCACGACGTCTGTCGATACGCAGTCTTCAAACGCGCTGCGCATATTGCGCTATAATTCTTGAAGACTGCGTATCGGTAGACGTCGTGCGATGAAATCGTTGTGAAATCGTTGGACTATGAAGGCACCATTAGTGTTGACCTGCAATGAGTGTATATAGTATGGGTTTGATGACAGATCACAGATTCAAAGCAAGCTGAAAGTAGGGTTCGTAATACAAAGGTCCCAGTTTTTGAGCCAAGCTCAGGCCACATCTTCATGTTTTTTGGGGCCAGAAACTTTACTATAACTCTTCTATAATCCAGAAGTCACTTTAAGCCGTTGGTTCCTGGTACGAATACTGCATCTTGAGGTCTGAATATAATGTTACCGGGAAAGCTATTAAATTTAGTTGAAAGTAAACAACAAATTCTAATCATTTAAAATGATTTAAACTTGGAAAGCGACCATGACAAAACTGCAAAACAAGAAAATCCTATAGGAGCTAAGCTCAAGCCAAAACTGTTTAAACAAAACAGACGACAAAACCACAAATTAACATATGGGGGCTGCACTGGCAAAATGAGAGGAAAGTTGCACATAGGGGGAAAGTCAAATTTTTGAGATAAAACGCATTCATGCATAAGTATTTAAATACCTATACTACAAATCTCTGAAAATGCTTTCAAATCACTTAAAAGCATTTCCATGTCTATATCCCAATCATAGTGTCACATTTGACCTTGTAGTTGACTATTATACACTGTAGTAATCAGTATCTTTGAAATCAATTTGCAGTGCAAATTTAGGCCAATTTCCTTAGATGATTTTGGAGCATCTTGTTTTTGATTGCAATATATTCAGTGGACTGTTTTGGATATGGATCTCTAAATGAAGAAAGGAGAAAGAAAATGTGACATACAATTTTGAAATTTGTGACTTTCATCTAATTTTGCCGGAGCACCATTCTTATGTTACTGTAAAACCAGCATCCACTGAAAGTCTGAGTGAGTAACATTAACATGGTATGTACATGCGCCTGTCTTTTGAGGTTCCTTTTCCCAGATTTTGGCAAAGCAAGTGGATGATGAAAGCCTCCAGTTTGCCTAAATTGGGCGTTTTTATGGACAATTTGCCTAAGAATAAAGCACCTAATTTGAGCCTATTTGGATGCTTTTCTGTCAAAATTGATGTACTGATTAGTATATTGTTAGGGCAAAAATAGGTACACAAATGTTTAATTTCTTAAAGTTTGACAGGCACATATGCACACAAAATATTCCAAAGAGCCCCATCCTCAAGGTGAATAAAAAAGGGTAAAGGTGTGCAAATAACATTTAAGAGAAATTATATTAACACTTAACAGTACTGTAAGCTTACTCTTATATACTCCATCTAAGGTGTTGATAAAACCACGGCTATTTTCTCTGTCTTATATGACTGACATCAGATAATATGGTACGCATCATGTTCCATGCAGGCTATCTTACTTTTTGATTGCGACCAGACACCTCTGTTTTCTTTCATATCATCAAAATGAAATACAATTCAAGTTTTGATATTCAATACAAAATGAGCGAGTCCCTGGGTAATGGGTGATTTACTAGGATGAGAGGCCTAGAGTGTATACACTCCATCACAGATCATGCAGATATTAAATTGGCTGAGGAAGTCATTTCCTCCAACTAGCAAAGATCACTTTCTTGCATAAATAACTACAGGTTTTTCAACTTTCCTCTAAGCCCCTCAATGACTATTTCTGCAAATAGGCAAAAGTAAGTTTCAAACAAAATTTGACAAATGACTAAAAAACGTGACTATAGCCATTCAACATTTGTCCTTGTTGAAATTGTTACTAGACCACATGTTTCAGAAAAGATTTCACAAATGTCACTGCTGGTTTCATAGGAATTTATTTAAGTTTCGCATTGGCAACATTATTTTAATAGAGTCTTGGCTAAAAGTGCACCGAACATCAATGAAAATGATCAATGACTTATTAAGCTACCGTTGTTTGAAGCAATATGCTTAATAATAAATGGAACCACTTTAATCAAGCTTATTCTGAGGTTTAGGCTTACACCCTGGTCACATAAGCCGCAAGAAGCTGCAACCCCGCAACGCCGGTATGACACCGGTGAATGATTGCGATGCCCGGTCGGACACCGGTGGTTATGTGACCATAACTGAAGACATCGAATACAAACCGCAAGGTTTTAACTCGGAATTAAATTCTTGTGGCATGCTCCGGTGTCTCTACGGCTCTATGGACGCCGGTCGGACTCCGGTCGGACACCGGTGTCCGATCGGCGTATGCTGAATTGGCGCCGTAAACACATCGTAACCTCGCCACAAGGTTATGTGACCAGGGTATCCTAATGAAATTTATTGGTTCAAGCTGATGAAGAAATTGTTTGGTTTAATGATAATGACAACAATCCTGCTATATTTATGACCTATCATATCGAAAGATACCTTAAGGCCAGCAGAGTAAATTACGAGATATGGGCCATTGAAGCTGAGCATAGTCAAAAATCACGTCCAAGGTCGAAGTTCTAATTTCATCACAAACGTTACCTTTGAAGTGTATTCTATCATATTAATTAGGTTCCAACATTAAAAGACAAATGATTTAAAAACCCATATAAAAAATTGTTTCTCCATTCAAGTCTTACCAGTACAGAAACTTTAAACTCAATTTTCTCAGAACTATAGTTTTCTGAATCAGCCCGATGCCATTTACCAATATGGATGTAACTTTGCAATCAAACATCCAATAACCAAAAGCAAGGTGTCATTGTAAAGCTTAAACTATTATCTTTCAGATGAGACCAAAATATCAATTTTCATTTTGGGACCCTTAAGGAACCTTTCGATATGATGGGCACATTTAGCAACCATGATGAAGCATGAATAAATTGTTCATATTTTGAATGTTATTGTCTTATCAAGCCTCAAGATCTTTCTGCAAAACTTGTCGAGATGGATGTTTGCAGTGTCCAAGCAGTTTTGTGATGCAAACAGCTTCATTTTGACAAACTCTACTACAGTGACATCATTCTACAAGTTTATTAAAATACCACCAAATTTATGTCAACTCCTTTCTAGAACATGCGGTACACAATCATTATCTACTCAGTTCTTCCTTTATGATTGAATGAGAAGCTTGCTCCCATTATAAACCTCAGTACCCCACCTTACTGCAAAATGCTCTTACAGTTAAGAACATTTAACAAGTATATTTTCATTATCAATATAGATGCTGACGTAAATGATTAACTTGTAGGTTTAACGTCAGAATAACAAACTGCTTTTAGATAAACAGCATAAAGCTGAGTATAAGCAAATGTTTATATACTTAATAAGAATGCAACAATATATTATTTAAAACATTAAACAACAAAACAAGAATGATTAAAAGCAACTAGTGAATGTAAAAACAGTCTGTCTGCCTGCCTTAAGGATAGAGGTATATACAAACCCGGGGACGGCACTCCAATTTGTTTTCATCTTACATTTTGTGATTTAAGTTATGATTTTCAAACCAAACTAAAAAGTAAATCCAAAGCTAAGTTAAAAGGGACTGGCCTAGATTCTCCCCACTAATTTTTACCTACATATTTTTTTACATAAATCGGTAGAACATGTTTATAGTAATATAACCTACAAGTAGTTTTCCATGATATTGAGGAATATTGGAGAAAATTGCAATTCTTTACCTGCTTTAATTTTTTTCGCCGGCGAAAACAAAAGATATGAAAACAGTGTTTCTAGTTTCAAAATTTAAAAAGATTTTGTTTCTACTCATGTGATGGGTAAACAAATTATTTTTGATGAAATTGTTTCTCTTTTAATATGTATGTAAATACAGATCTGAGGTACAAATTTAGGGTTCAGAAAACACAAGGTAGTCACACCACCATCAAAGAATGATATATTGCAAATTAGTTATCTCTTAATTTGAGCCATTTCTGTGTAAATTTTTGTACTTTTTTGGATATTACTACACTTTTAAGCTTTATTTAAAGCATTACCATAAGTTTTTAATTCTAAGTGGAATCTAGGCTAGTCCCTTTAAATATGTGACTATCCATCATGAACATTCAGTAAAGTCAGATTTTTTCATTTTGAGCTACAGTGGAACAGGCCTTATTTTTCCTAACCTTCTGGTCAATGCTAAAATATAACCTACTCATTTGTATTTCAATGAAACTCTTTTTCTTGCATTATATTTTCAACATTACACTTAGGAGATGTAAATTATGTTAAAAATTTAATTTTGAATATCATCATGTGCATATAATTAGCATATTTTAAACAAAAACCAGGGAAATCTATAAATGCCTATATTTTTGACAACCTTGACATTAATTTGGAAATTGTGCATTCAGACAGTTTGTTACCTCATGGTGAAAATTTCTGTTAGACGGATTTTTATTAATTTGCGTACTTCTCCTTTTTTACCTAAAAATGTGCAAAAATCACCATTTTTTGAACTGCCTATATTTTGTTCAGAGTTTTATCAAGTTTTCTCATTTTGGTGTTAAGGGATACAGACAAACATGTATAAAAAATCTGTTAGACAGATTTTTGAAATACTTCATACTTTTGAAGTTACAACATAATTACTGTTTAATTGTGTTTTGACTTGGAAACCATTTCGACATTTTTGCTAATTTAACAGAAAATTCAAGGTCAAGCACCAAAATTTCATCATAAATCTATGTAAACTATGGTTATGAATAACTTCTGTAACATTTTGTCTGGAAATAAAACAACAAATCAGTTATAATTAATATTTCTTAATTATGGACTAGTTTTAAAGGCACTAGTGTTCTATTAGCAATAAACAGCTATTGTATTTTCCAGGCCATTTGGTATCCAATGGTTTAGCATCGCTCACAAAACCATTCATACACTCATTACACCAAGTCAATAGTGTGTGTTTAAATGACTAGATCATTCAGCTGAAGCATTCAATAAACAATCCACTGATTGGCTTAATATTTGGCTTTGCCAGCAATATCCTACTTTTGACCAATACAAAACAAGCATTCATGTGAAAGCTATCTTAGCTTCTAGTGAACCAATGACCTTGAAATTTTCGGCATATAAGGGGCTGCCCTTGGCTTATATATATTGAAAATATCAATCAGGCACTGCATAACATAATAATATTATAGTAATTGAAAAATTAGGAAAAATAAGGCCTGTTGCACTGTACAGTACAAAATATGCACATAAATCGTATTCTGACAAATTTGTGCTTTTTACAGATTTGAAATGTCCATCCCCATGATTTTCTTAAACTCTTAGCAAATATCAGTGTTTTATGACCTATCACACTTTGAAGAATCTACTTCTTGGTGTTGCATGAATTTCAAAGAAGTGTCATTTTATAGCTGATAGTATGTACTTTCTTAATCTGAAATAAAACAAATTTGACCTGAGACTGACTTGACATTACAGAATTTTTGAATAAAGAAATTCCAATTCTTGTGACAATATCATGAAATAAAATACCAGCATTTGGGTACAGTAAAATCTTGAATCTAAATAGATGTTAGTGGCCTTATATGCTAGATCAAAAAGTATTTTAACTTTTCTATACATGTAGGTTTCTTCTTTGAGCTCCAGTACAGTACTAACAGGGTCAAGTGCTGCTTTCATACTCATGTAGTTTTGTCACATTGTTGCACTACTATGTCATGTTTTTGTACAAACCCTGGCGAAAATCGAGTACAAATTCCAGTACAAGATACTCGATTTGTACTAAAATTGTACTTGATTTCTACCAGGGAACATTTCACTTCCCATTGCTACAGCAGCAAATTACAGGACACCAATACAATTGATAGCAATAAAGGTTATGTCGTATGACAAGATTATACAATTTAAATTGAATTTAACAAAGTAATAAAACTGCAAGCTTCAAAATTTTTGAGCAAAGCAGAAAAGTGTCAAAGAAAACAGAGGACAAAGCTACAAATTACAGAGGGGTAATTAGTATGAAAGTAGCTTCAGACTGATTTTCACTTACACAAAGTTACAGGTGCAAAATATGTGGGGTATTGCGAGGGGTATTAAGCAGCATTTGGTGGCATGGGCATTGACATGGGCGTTGACAGTGCAAAAAAGTACCAGCATCCACTTTGAATAATAGAAAGGTGTCATATAGATGCTTACTTAAAGGTAGGTATTCCCGATCTGGTGACAAAAATTAACATAATTATACTTTTTCCATATTTAAATGAAGGGTCACCCCCTACATAAACCAATTGTAAAGTTTCATTCGCATCCCTTGAGCCAAATTAATGATACAGGCATAAATGTGATCGTGTATGTCCCATAGAAACCTGTAAGATATTTATTTTTGTTAAACAAAATAATTTGGTTCCAGTAATTTGGTACTATTTTGGCCACATTCCTTTAATGAAACATAATATGATTGTGAAAATGTTCAGGGGTTATGAGAAAACATGCGCTTTCATTTGGTATCAAAATTTCCATTTTGATTTTGTGAGTGAAAGTGATCGGAATACACACCTGTTAGCTATCCCCATCCCAACTTACAGATAATTGAAAAAAAATACTGGGGATTTATAGTGCGCTATGCCACCAAGATTTGTAATTCCACTTGGCCTTTGCACACTTTACAGGTGTTCGCTGACCACTGTGGCCCAAGCAAGCTCCATTCCACACCAAGCATCATTTCAGGTTCTGAGGCAACCTCTAGGGGCACTGAACCTTGATCAGCCCACATTCGCACTATCGCTGCCCGGATCAGCTCCCTGAGTTTTGTACGGGTTTCCACAAGCAATTAGCAGTTAGTTCCTTGTCCAAGGGACTTTCAAGCACACTCAACTTTTGGCACCAGCGGGGTTCGAACTTGGGACCTTCTGCACCGCAAGCGAGCGCCTTACCGATTGAGCTAACTTGACTAACTTGAATACAATGAAATTTTTCCCTATATTAAACAATGAATTACATCCTCCTCTGATGTCACGGTTTAAATTTGCAACTAATTGTTTATTTAAGGAATGCATACACCCATTTTATAAATCTAACAATGCTTAGCAATTCTGTGTATGTTAAGACCATTTTAAGCCATTTCTAAAACAAATTCAAGTTGAATTTAACAACTGATATAAATTTTTCTCCCCTAAGAATGAGCATCGAGTTAAAAAAAAAGTCAAAATTCAACAAAATGTTAAAATCGCACCGCTCCTTTAATACGAGACTGAAATGGTACGCCTGTAGCAAGGCAGCATATACATCAAAGCAATCTGCACCGTAAATGGAAACGTATCGCAAAACGTGTAATCTGCTAATGCGATATGACAGCGCATTCAACAATAAAAACCACGTAATTCTCACAAATGATGACAATAAGAAACATTTTGCTATATTTGTTGTAAGTAGGGTGCATTATGCTTCTTGTTCTATAGTAAAATGCTTCGGGTGAGTCATCACATGCATGGGGTATGTTTGGGTAGAGCAAATTTTGCTGGGGGTGGGTAGGAGGGGGGCACTATCCCATATGCTGGTGGTGGGTAGGAGGGGGGCACTGTCCCATATGCCAGTGGATAGAGTCTGCATAAGTCAATAGAACCCCCTTTCTTGCAAAGTGGACACCTAATGACACTGCTTTCTTACACCTCTACACCAATTTTTTTCATAACACCACTTATGCTTCAATTTCAAATTTCAATCAAATTGGAACAACCCTTTCGATTTTATGAGCAATTTTGTTTTTTAAAACATTTTCGCTTATACCTCCAAAACGGCAAATGTGTCAGCAGTAAAATTTAATATGGGTAATGAAAAAATATAAGGAACATTTTGGTACCAAATTCTCAGAAAGTTTGAAAAAATGCTGACCCAATCAGACAGGGCTACTACAATAAATGAATTCATGGAAAAAATTGACATTCTTAACACAGCCCTGTTTATTGCTTGACATTGCATATTGCATAACCAACCATCCGTCTGGTTTTTTTACTTTCACACTGAATATGAACATCATTTTCATTAAAATCCTGCAATGATAGCCCCTTGGCCTGTGTTGCTGCAAAGTTTGGCACAGGCCCACCACCTCTTGCATTTGAGTGCCCGCCACCCTTTCCCAGTACGCTGCAGGAACACACCATTAAGTAGATGGGTGCAATCTCCTCCCCCTCATTATTACTATATGCATATCAACTGAAATTAACCAAAAATGACAAAATGGAAATCATAATGTCTCAAAAAACCGTTCATTTTCTGACAATTTCATACATTTTACAGTGACAATTGGTTATGTAATAGCATTTTTCATTTTAATGAAAGTGTAATTGTTTTGTATGCTATTATTTGATGAAATAAATATGACGATTCCAAGTTAAAAAGGGAATATTTTTTGTGGCTTGTTCATGTGTATGCTTCACCTCAGCAAGGTTTACAACTAGCAAAACAAGGATCAGATCTGATATATACTTATTTATCTATTTATTTTTTATTTGAACATACGCTTTTACAACAGCTAACTTTTATATAAAAGCCAGTAAGGTTTAGAATTAATATTTTATGCACTTGCAAACTTATTTTTGTTCAGTTGACCCAGCTTGTCACATATTTGTTGTCACAAAAAAATTGACTTTTTATTTGTTATAGATTATCAAAAAAACAAACATGCAACTTCAAACCTGGTCATTCAAATTTATTTCAACCTGGATCCAGGAAAGGAGCTCACCAGTGTATACCAGGGCCGTACGAAGGCATGTAAGCCAAGGGGGGCAAACACATTTACCATCCCTAAATACATGTTTCGTCCCGATGTATAAACCGTCAATTTGTTTGTAATGCGCGCATAGCTCGCAAATTTTTTGCTATTTTCAGCCAAAAATCGATATAAAACCTTGATATTTGTGCTAAAATTGGCTTATTTTGACTAAAAATTGGCAGGACAGTAAAAGTAGTAAAACATCGTCCCGATATTTTGATATTTGTCCCGCCAGCGTCCCAATTTTTCGAGCCAGGGAGGGCTTGCCCCCCCCCCCCAGCTTTGTACGGCCCTGGTATATACTTTATAAACTTTGAAGTATGCAACAAGCAATCAGACTCTGTTACAAGATCTATAATAATAATAATAAAAGGGGATTTATAAAGCGCCTCACATTGATAAAAACAACCCCAAGGCACTTAACAAAAGCGAAAGATTAAAAACTACTTAAATACAACTTAAATAATCATTACATATGCAACTATTATATACAAAAGTTATGCACAAACAAATATAAATGTCAGTAAGAAATGCAGCATAAAAAGTTCTTGCCAGCAAGGAACCATCAAATGGTAATGTACATACACCAATTAAAAGTCAAAAGTTCATTCACATAGAGTAAAAAGATAAGTCTTCAAGGATTTCTATAACATATCCCTTGTATTCTACAACATTGTGATGGTTTTGTATTGTGTAAGAGACTAGTATTAATTGATTAAGATTGATCAAGACCAAATCACTGCGTATTAATATTTTTGTACTTGAATCATTCATGATTTTGGCATTATTTTTGGCTTATTTTGTTGCTACCACATGGACAAACCTTGAATATAAGTTTATTTGATTATTCAGCAAGATTGGGGATGTGGTTATGATTCTAAAATATGGATTAATTTATTTCCCTGTATGGTCATATTGGTTTTTGTGCATTAATCAGCTGATTGTTGCATACATCTAGGTTAAATGGTTTACAGAGTATAGTAAGAAAAGGGATGAATGTGGTGTAATAGCACCGAAAAGGTTTGAAATCTGTCACTCAAATAGATTTGTATGTTTTGAGGTTTGTAACATCACCAGCGGATGACACTAACTTACAGCTTGCATTGTCAGAATTAAGTGTAAAAAATGTCATTGTGTGGAATAATCATAAAGATTGTAATGGTCTTGATGTAAACTGCTTTTTCGAAAATATGTTTGTGACTTAGCCTGACACATATCACAATCTATTCCAAAAAATTAAAAAGCATTACAGCTTTGGTTTTATGCAGTCAAAATAGGGAAAACAACATGGTATAAATAAAAGTGAATTGATTTTACACATATTTTCACAAGAACTTCTTTCCCACTGTGTTGCCATTCTGTTTGTGACCAAGCCTTATACATGTAACTACTTATTCAAAACTAAAAGCTTAGATGTTATAGCTTTGACTGTCTCCAGTCAAATGAATGAATTGCGAAAGTATCATGGAATGAATAGAGCTAGTGAGCTCTGATTTAACAAACATCTTTTCAGGAAACTTCCACCCTCCTCTTTCCTATGTAAGCTTGTTTTTGACATGACACGTACACGACACCCTAGGCCCCCAAGTCAACACAAATGGCAGTACACATGGTTGTTCTAAAAATTGAGGAAAATGTATATATTTTAGATAGTCAGTAGACTGCATTGACCTTAAAAGGGTATATTACACATTTAGTCTGTGTGAAATTTTGAAAAAATAGGAGTATTTTATAATCCGACCAGTCTAATCATCTTTCTGGATTGTCTGCTGATTGGCTTATGACTTTGTAAGTTTTTATATGAATTGCATTTTAATACAACCCAAGAAGTGTGATGACATATTAATACAGTAGACCTTAAAATATTTGTAATGATTCTAATTTGTTTCATGCATGTATTGTATTTTATATGCAAAGGAGTACTTAAAATTCTACTCATTGAAAACAAAGAAATAGAGGGTAATTCTGTCCTTATTTTATCTTCAATTTTGCCAAATAGGGGTAAAATTTACCCAGAAGTCATTGCAAAGGGGTTCTCTGAAATAATGAAGGAGCATGTGTACATGAACCACTTTTTTGAGTTGGGTAGGGGAGGGGAGGGAGGAGGCAAGCATATGGCAAAATTATAGGGGTTCTCTGAAATAATTAAGAATGAGCATTTGTACTTCTTTTTTTTTTTTTTTTGCATCTGGGCATGGGGGCAGGCATGGCAATAGCTTACAGCATTCATTGTCCGAGTCCAATGGAAAAATGGTAACAAACTGAGATTGCAAATACTCAAAAAATAAAAAAAAACACTATCTGCCTCTTTGCAAAGTATACCTGTTTGTACCCTGGCATATATGTCACTTCGTCATGTGAGTGCAAGAAAGTCTTATATGCAATGGCTGACCTAAGTTATATTTACTTCACACCTTGTCACAAGAATGTGAAAAATCCATCAGAATGTCCCAGTCTTATGTCAGTGGTTCTTGAAATGGTTCTTCAGGTGACACCATTACCTGAAGAACCATTTCAAGAGCCACTGACCAAAGTCTGGTAATTATACAGTGTGCAATCTAAATTTATGAAAAATTTGGCAGCTATTTCAGATACCACTTTCTTGCACTTCCATGACGACTTGCTTTCCCAAAATACATTAAAGCTTTCAGCTATACTTGTCTGCAGTCAAGAGGTGGAGAAAGTGGCATGGAATTAACAAGTCATTCCAATTGAGGCCCAGAAATAACCAATATTGGAATGTCTGATCTTTTGTAAATATTAGAGATAGGTACTGATAGGGTCAAATTATAGTTCTTTTTGAGCTACCAAATATTTTGTGTAACAAGTCTTTGTTATCTTATAATCTAGTAATATATTAGGCCGAATTCATAAAAGTAGCAATCGCTATTTCTATAGCCTTTTCTTGAATTTCTATTCTTAAAAGCTAGCATTGACTTGTAAGAAAAAGCTCTCTCAAGGTCGCAAAAGCTATTTCTAATCCCTTCCAAGCAATTGCTCGTCTGGTTAGTAATTGCTTACATTTGTATTCAAAAAGCTGACCTTCTGCTTACAAAATGTAGCAATTACTTGCATTTTACTAAGATCCTATACGAGGAGCTTAGGCACTGGTATACATTCATGGTTTCTGCTATATTTGTGCTGCGTAATAAAAAACACTGAAGTGTACTAATGTTGCGTTATTATTGATTACATAAATCATGCCATTTGTTGAAAACTACGACAAATTGATACCAAAAATGAGGAGTGACTTGCTGTAACATTTATGTCTGAAAACTATCACGCGGTAAACAAAGCAATTTCTAACTTCATGTAAGCAAAAGCTAGCCTGCCTATTGTTTGTTTGGTAGCTTTTTCTTGTCTGGGTCTGGGTCGATCCCAGGCAAGAAAAAGGTATTAGTCCAAGCTGAAGGTCGTGAATATGTTTTTAAGCAATTGCTAAGGCTAAATCTTTTTCTAGTCAAGCTATTGCTTTTTCTTAATGTCTTTTTCTTGCCAGCAATTGCTACTTTTATGAATTCGGCCTATGGTCAATGCATCTTCTAATCAATAACGGATAATTGGTGTTGTAAATCACCAAACATTTTCACCAAATACTCCTCAATGTGGTAGTATTGATTTTTCATCACCAAGCCTCCGTTACTAATAGAAAATACATTGGAACTCTATATCAGATCATAAGATAACAAAGACTTGTTGCACCAAATATTTGATAGCTCAAAAGAACTATATTTTGGCCCATAAACTTTGGTTGTCTTAAGTTAAGTCTACAAATCTAATCCTATTTTAATTATCTATTCACGGTAAACTTAATTCACGGTAATTTGTATATACAACCAAGATAGCTTAAATCAGTTAAGGCAACACTGATTCCTATGGTAACCGATTTCTATAGAGTCTACACAGGCAGCACTTAGTATTTCTGCAAGCTTAAGACTAGCGTAGACCTTCATAAACCGTTTTTGTACTCTAACTCGCAAACTAATTGAATAAACTATATTAAAGTAAAAGTATACATTTTTAGAAGCGGATTTTTACCCTGAACATGATGATGATATCAGTTTTTGACCCAATAACTCAATTTTGGCAAAAAAATGCCAAAAAACACATTTTTTGCCCAAAAAAATTTGCTTTTGTGAAATTTTGAACTTTTTTGCTTTTTGGAATCTAAAAACAAATGTCTAGGAACTGCTTTCTCGAATTTTTCATTTTTATCTTAGTTTTTTTTTAAATGTAAAAAATCCAACCGCTGTCACTAAAATGGCAATTTTTGACCTATTTTGGTAATTTTTCAAAAAACAAGATACAAATCACAATGACAAAACCATACATTTTGATAAGTAATGTAGACTAAAATAACTTAGTCTTGACAATTTTTATACATAATTGGCCTCCTAATAAAGTCCTCTAAATAGACAAGAAGAAACTCAAACCACATGCAGCCTTACTCCATCCTTATTATATTGCAACCCTAGACTTCATTGGTCAGCTAGAGCTTGCAATAAACACACTACCTAAGGCCACATGCTTAGCTGATACCTGTATTTTGTAAACTACCTAACTTAAAAAGATAACATTATCGTTTTAAAAGTACTACAGGAATAAATGTTAATCTGTGTTTTTCTCTTCAAAGAGTCCCTCATCCCAACAAAAAACCAAGATCAGAAAAAGGACACATTAACAAGGAGAATACAAAATTAGAAAAAGTCAGTAACCAGTTTCTTTCGACTATATCAAGAAAATATTTTGAATATATATTAGAATAATGCAAAAGATCTACAAATTTTCCCAATTTCTCACTTCATTCATTTTTTTAAAGTATACTTTTGGTTCCTCCTCATCATCAATTACCTCCTAATAAGTACACAAAGTTATCCAGTTATCTCATTAATCCAATTAAGCTTTTGCGTTTAATCTGTGTGTATATCTACATCGCACTGTGATTTTCAACATGTGGCTCCACAGTGTTTGATGCTGAACGCACTGTCATGTATTGCCTCATAGAGGATAGCAAAAAATTCCTTAGGTAGTAAAATTCTAAATTCTGGAAAGTAAAGTTGATCTTGTCTAACACTTGAAACATTATTGCATAACCTTTTATGCTCCATCCATTTTACAAATTAAATCACGTACATCAAAAACGTACATTTTGATAAATAATGTAATAATGTAGACTAAAATAACTTTCCTTGGTCTTGATAATTCTTATACATAATTGGCCTCCTAATAAAGTCCCCTGAATAGACAAGAGGAAACCCAAACCAATCCAGCCTTATTCCATCTTCATTATATTGCAACCCTACACTTCATTGGTCAGCTAAACCTTGCATCAACACACTACCTAGGGCTACATGCCTTGTTGATGCCTAGTACTTGAACATGTGTAAACTATGTAACTGTTTTCATTTACCAAATTGACATTATACTCTAAAAATCAAAAATTATCCCAGTTCTCACTCCTTCAGTTCCTTTCACCAACTACCTGCAAAGCACATCAAGAATCATTTCTTATAATTATATTTAACAGTTAATACAGCACATCAAGAATCATTTCATATAACTATATTTAACAGTTAATACAGCACATCAAGAATCATTTCATATAACTATATTTAACAGTTAATACAGCACATCAAGAATCATTTCTTATAACTATATTTAACAGTTAATACATTAAGATTTGTCTCAAATCGTCTATTGGTCTTGACAAATTTGGCACTTTATTGGCCTCCTGATAAAGTCCTCCAAATCTTTTCCTAAAAAGAGATGATGAAGACATTTTTGACAAAAAGTATGATTTTGGTTCAATCTCACCACTAACTGCAAAGTACATCAAGGATCATTTTTTGTAACTTTTATCATATTTACTAGTTACACTTAATGATTTGTCTCAAATTGTCTCTTGGTCATGACAAATTTGACACTTTATTGGCCTCCTGATAGAGTCCTCTAAATAGACAAGAGGAAACTCAAACCACACGCAGCCTTACTCCATCCTCATTATATGGCAACCCTACACTTCATTGGTCAGTAAGAGCTTGCATCAACACACTACCTAAGGCCACATGCCTTATTGATGCCTAGTACTTAAATTTTTGTAAACTGTTTTCATTTACCTAGTTGACAATATACTCTAAAAAACAAAAAAATTATCATCCCAGTTCTTACCAATTCTGTTCCTTTCACTAACTACCTGCAAAGCACATTAAGAATCATTTCTTATAACTATATTTAACAGTTTATACTTAAAGATTTGTCTCAAAACCTCTTTTTGACATGACAAATTTGGTATTTAATTGGCCTCCTGATAGAGTCCTCTCAATAGACAAGAGGAAACTCAAACCCACCCAGCCTTACTCCATCCTCATTATATTGCAACTCTACACTTCCATTGGTCAGTTAGAGCTCACAATCAACTCACTACAGCTCATAATCAACTCACTAGTTCAAGGTACATGCCTAGTTCATGCCCATGTTTAGTTATAAACTGTCTATGTTAGCAAGTTGACATTTTGTTTTTGTGTTTTACATTTTTGCCTTGTGTTTTACATTTTTGTAAAGCGCTCAGTGACATTTGTTTTGGGCGTTTCTTAAATATGTTTTATTCTTAATATTATTATTATTATCGTTCTAAAATTACTAAACGGAATAAACATATATTTTTATTTTCAAAGTGATTTCAATAAAAAGGAAAACTTAATTTTATGTAAAGTCCTTATTTTAATACTAAACAGTAATGAATTTGATCAAGGATGGTTAAAGTATATAATGCTAGAGAGATTGGCAGACAATATCAATACTACCATGAAACCATTGCAACCAATTACTACAGAGTGGACATATGGCAAATATGCACTATCTACTACTTTTGAACTAAGATTATGTTTCCCATGCACTCCCTGATCTCACTAGAGTCGACAAACAGTAGTAATTACATATGTAGCACAATGACATATAAGGCCAGTTAGTTATATAACTAACTGGCCTTTTTGCAGGATTCAAACATGAAAACTGCTGATTCGGAATTCTGCCCTGTTCTATTAGATGGAGACTACGGTATCAAGTTAAAAATAAAAAGTCCATGCGAACACTGCAGTCAGTGCAGACAATGTAAACAAACCAAAATTCAGAGTGAGACCTTTTTGTATTTAAATGCATCCTGCAACCTGTATTTTGTTAACATCATCCAAAGAATTATAGCATCACAACCATCTGGCCTGATCATGTATACTCTCATTCATCGATCTGGGTTGATTCAAGTTTAGAATAATAAATTAAACTAGGCAACCAGAATAACTTACTTGAGCAACCAACATTGTTTCGCTGGGTTGTGATGTAGACCTTGTTTCTAGATGGAATTTACGTCATCAGATGACGTAATTTCCAACACCCGATGACGTAAATTCCATCAAGAAACAAGGTCTACATCACAACCCAGCTGAAGATCGATGTTTTCGCTCGCAACGTTGGTTGCTCAAGTAAGTTATTCTGGTTGCCTAGATTAATATATTATTCTGAACCATCTGGCATCTTCATAGATTCCTCTTAATGGGCAAGAGGAAACCCAATGCAGTCCTGCATTAAACAATCCTGATTACTTTGCTACCCTAGAGCTCATATGGTCAGTCAGAACTGAAAATGACCACACAACTGCACATGCTATCACATAATGTATAATAACATGGTTGAGGCATGATCAAAAAGTTTCTTTTCTGCTATACTATAAAAGCTACTAAACTAGGAAATAATTCAGATCAAAAAAAGCTGATAAAAGCTTCCAAAAGTGAGCTAAAATTAGATGTTGGGAGAAATCAGAAACTTTGAAACTGGTAGTGATATTTGAAATGAGACTGCACAGAGAACTGCATCACTTTGTCCTCATATTTACTTTGGAGTGATTTTGAGATGAGAAACTACTATGTTCTTGTGTACAGTTAGCTTGGAAAGTCTGTACCAGGAAATAGTTTGCCTGTAGGTTTTCCTATTACACGGCTTGACCGATACATACAGACATTCCCATAAGGTTGATTGTCAAGGTCTGCATGTGTAGATGAATCTTTTATCTTAGCCAGCCTGTAACAGGGGATGTTTTGCCGTTAGGTTTCCTATTATGCAGCTTAACCGATACATGTAAACATTCCCACAAGGTCTGATTCTGAATGTCTAGTTGAATCGTTACCTTTAAATGCATATCCACGGTCAGTTAATATTGACATTGAAAAATCAAGCATCTTGATCTCATGCAACCCTGGGGGTATTCAAAATTAATATGGGTAGGGATGTACCTCTGCGAAATTTGAAAAGCCACATTCATCCAAATACCAATTTTCAAAAAAAAAAACACATAACCCATCCATATATCAAATCTCTCAAACTTTGAGTCAAATTTATTCAAAAAATCACATGTTTTTGCCCAAATATTTTAGCACAAATTTTCTAAAGTTTTATGAAGAAATGTTCTAATAAGCGCCATATTTTTATATTGGGGCAAAGTTTGGAAAATTTTGTTAAGAAAACCCATCACAATACCACAATTGACTGATATATACCTAAGAGACTAATTCTGCTACCTGAATTTGCAGTACATCACCATAACCCCCCCCCCCCCCCCCCCCCCCCCCACTCCTGGACATGCAACACGTAACTGCTCTGGAATGATTTTTCCAATGAGAAACATACCAGACAAACATTTTTTACTATATAATTATACACATTCTTGTGCACATACATAAGATGTACTCTGACAGTGGATCTGCAAAAGGAAATATAGTTTGCCTTGAGGTTTTCCTATTAAAGCTTGACCGCTTCATGTAGACATCCCAGAAGGTCCAATTTGAAAGGTGTGCATGTGTAGCTGAATCTTAATCTTTACATACATGCCAATGGTCAGTGTATACTTGCATTTTTATACAACATAGACTAAACATTAATCAATATGTCTTTCTGTTATGCTACACATATTTTTTATGGAATGCAAGTGATTTTGAAATGAAAAGTAGTAAAGACAGCTGCATCCTTAAATCATAAGTACATAATTACATCTTGATTTTTGAATGAGAAGTATGTAGCAAATACAACTTAAGCCTTTATACAAACATTAATTGCAACTTAAGTTCTTACATGTACATGTGAAAGTAAGTGTGGACCATCAATCTTCAAGAATAACCAGGAACTAGGAGTATCCTGACAACCCTTCTTGGTGAGGCTGAGAACTTTTCGATCGCCCTTCGTATGGTATAGAATGCAATTGATTTGAAACGAGATATTTGTACATAAATAATTGTATCTTGAGTTTTTTGTGCATGTGTAAGTCAGCATAGAGCATAAGTTTACAACAGGAAATAGTTTGCCCTGAGGTTTTTCCTATTTTATGGCTTGACTGATACATACCCGGGGGGGGGGAGGGGGGGTCTTACTGACAAATGGTATACAGGGTGCTCAAAGGTTTTGGGGTGTATTTTCGCGATTTTGGTATATTGATGGGTGGGTTTTCGTCACAGACCCAATGCGCCCAATTTGCAAAATTGGGTGTATTTCGTAAAATTTTGCAAAGAAAGCACCCAATTTGCCCTAAATTGGGTGCTTTTTCTAGAAAAATGGTATAGAGATGGATCTCAAAATCATGCTTTTTGAGGTATAGAGATGGTCAAAATTCTGAAGTCTACTTTAAGTATCCCTGTACAATTTTTTTTTAAGAAGCCCCCGCCCCCGGGATACATACACACATTCCCAGAAGGTCTGATCTTAAGGTCTGCATTTATTGACGAATCTTTATCATATACCCACAGTCAGTATGTTTACTATAATTTTCATATATCGCAGACAAGAATCAATTGTCTTGCAATTATACATGAATGCACATGATTCAAAACAAGATAATTGTATGTACAAAATTGCATCTTGAGTTAGTGTGTTCATAGGTAAGTCAGCATGAACCATAAATCTACAACAGGAAAGAGTGTGCCTTTAAGCTTACTTATTACACGGCTTGACCGGTACATGCAGACATTACCAGAGGGCCTGATTCCAAAGGTCTGCATGTATAAATGAATCTTTACCTTGAAATACATACTCGGGGTCAGAAGTTTCTAATAGCAATTGTATGTTTCACAAACCAGAGTTTCCGTTTAAGTTCTTTGGGTACCAATTAATATTACACTAAATGTACCATTTTGCTTATTCTTTAATTTCAATTTTTATATGCTGTTTAAAACAAGCTTATTTCAGTCTCCATATGTACATATTTCCTTAACCTAAATCACATCCTGTTGGCAGGGCCATACGGAGGCATGTAAGCCAAGGGGACATATTGTAAAATGCGTCTCATTTGCTTAAAATGACCATTGTCCTTGAGAAATGTGTACAGAAAATAGGCTTTTTATCACTTCAACCTGTTGCTGTTTTGATATGATAGGATATACAGGCACTAAGAAACTCTTTTAAGAATAGCTGTAGTATATTCCTACCAACCGTAACTGATTTTAGTATGTCTGACCTTAGATTTTTGCGCGAATTGGTGAAATACAACAACTTAAACTGTTGTCCGTACACAGGAATTAGCTCAAATCGACAATTTTGACTCAATTTTTGATCAAACAACGGCTCATTTTACTTACACTGTATATTTCCAGATCATTTAAAAAGTCATTTTCAACTCATATGATTATATAAAAGCAGTAACAAAGTAAAGCC
Organism: Ophiothrix spiculata; assembly: GCA_000969725.1. Classification (NCBI taxonomy): domain Eukaryota; kingdom Metazoa; phylum Echinodermata; class Ophiuroidea; order Amphilepidida; family Ophiotrichidae; genus Ophiothrix; species Ophiothrix spiculata. Next base: position 77,279 of record JXSR01S008671.1, read on the forward strand.
TTTCCATTCGTTGAATGGTTTTTGCGCGAATTTAAGATTTGTATACACTTATATTACCCATTTCTGGACTTTTCCACCATACATTTCTATAGCGAGTGATGTGTGCAGTGAAGCGATTAAATAGTGAGAAAAAATACGTGAAAGTTTTCCATATGCAAACATATTTACCGTCCCGAAATTCATGCTTTGTCCCGATGTATACTGTCAATTTGTTTGCTATTTTCAGCAAAAATCGATAGAAAAACCTCGATGTTTGTGCTAAAATTTGCTTATTTTGACTAAAACTTTACAGGACAGTAATCTCGGGACAGTAAAAGTAGTAAAATATCGTCCCGATACTTTGATATTTGTCCCACCAGCATCCAACCGCCTCGTACGTCCCTGCTTGTTAGGTATCATTATATAAATTTTGATTTTTTTTTTCAAAATCTAGAAAAAGCAACCTCAAAATAAAGGCCTCCTTACAGACACATCAAGAAACTATCAGCTTGTACCATCTGAGTCCAGTGTAACACAATGGTAATTATTATCCAAGCCTAGAGCTCTCTGGTCAGTCTGAGCTGACAATCAAACACTACCTCCAGCCAAATATTAACCCATGTCTGTGACATCTGCGGCCAATGAGTTACGTCTGTCTCGGCTAATGGATACTATTATCATCAGTAGTCGGCTCTAGCTGTTGGTTGACAAGTTGAATTTTCAAAGGCATCAGCAAATTATGAAAATCTAACTTTGAGTTTCTATTTCCTTTTAATCTTTGCTCCCATTTCAAACATAATTTTACTCATTTTCTTCAGAACAATTCTATGACAATTAATAATCTTTTCTAAAATAAGTAGGACATGTCTAAGGTTTGTATTATATAACCAGTGTGATAAGGTGGAGAACAACAATAAGACGCTTGTGTGGTCTAGTGGAACAGAGCAGGACTCCGAATCAGTAGGTCGGGAGGTCGAGCCCCGCTATGGACACCGGGTTATGTCCTTGGGGAAGACATTTAATACTAATTGTTTCATCGACCCAAGCGTTATCATGGGTAAGTTACAAGGAATATACACAATAGGCGCCGCGATTGTAAGGCAGCCACGAGGGTTGGTTATATTCTACTGGTAACGGAATAAATGTAAAGAGCTTTGATCAATTCTGGAAAAGCACTATATAAGCACCGACGTGTTTTATTTTATTTAGGTCACTAAATGTATAGTGCAAGGATATTCCAGGAATACAACGAGCTTACTAATTAATATTTTTATTAGGATCCATTTCAGGCTTCAAAGATATTATAGAAAAAATGAGGGATAACACAACTTAATCTTGCTAAAATCAAGCAAAACTGCTAAAATTGAAGTTCTTAATGAGCTATAGACCAGGGGCCGATTTCACTAACATTTAGCGATGGTCGCTAACCCCGTTTTGATCGCTAAACTCCAAAATCGATCGCTAAATAGCGGGTATTAGCGATCGTTTTTGGAGTTTAGCGATCAAAACGGAATTAGCGACCATCGCTAAATGTTAGTGAAATCGGCCCCTGGACTTTCAACACATGTAGGTGTAAGTTGTCAGGTATATGCCCTAGCGTGTTGTTGTTGTTCATGTATATCCAAGAAAAAAAAAATTGAAAATTGTTTCAACATATTGATAGCTCGACAGAATGTATACTTGTTGTATGTGTTAAAAACAGATTGCCCTTTTTCCAGTGCCACTTTGGTTATAATTTGAGCTTATTGGATAATTTTACCCTAAAAGACAGCTAATCAGCTGAAAATGGTCCTAACACTTTTTTTAAACAATTTTCTAATCAAAATGATGGCTCCTAATGATCAAATCTGGTGTACGTAT
>JXSR01S008672.1:21013-31013 GCA_000969725.1 Ophiothrix spiculata
TGAATGTGATCAATTTTCTCATGTACTGGTAAGGGGGCAGCAACAAAAATGGGTCAAAAACGTGATTTTTAGGTCAAATTTGATTTAACCCCGCCTTTGACCCCGTCACTTCTTTACTCAAGTTGAGTCGTCAATTCGAATGTTTATCTGTAATAGAGTCAGAATTAGGTGATTGAATATCTTGGTCACGCTTGATTGCGCCAAGAGAATGCTTGGAAGCAAAGTACAAAATGATCCTCCAACGGCCCCCAGTTTATAAAAATACGGTTGTGGTGAACGTGGAATGGTTCCTAGCGGTATATGACATCTTTAAAGGTTTTGAAGATGCCATATACCGTCAAGGACCATTCGACGTTCACCACAACCATGACAACCCTATTTTTGTAAATTGAGGGGCGTTGGAGGATCATTTTGCACTTTGCTTCCAAGCATTCTCTTGGCGCAATCAAGCGTGACCAAGACATTCAATCACCCGATTCTCACTCTACTACAGATAAACATTCAATATGACCTTTCACCTTAAGTAAAGAAGTGATGGGGTCAAAGACGGGGTCAAATCAAATTTGACCTAAAAATCACGTTTTTGACCAATTTTTGTTGTTGCCCCCTTACAGTACATTAAGAAATTGATCACATTCGGAGTTCCATTTCACACCAACCAAGATTATCTATCAAATCTGACCAAAAACAACATAAGTTGCCAGATATGTTCATCATAAATTGACCTTTACATAAAAAAGTGGTAAAAATATTTTTATTCCAACTATATGAGCAACCCTGTATCTAAAAAAAGGAAAAGGAAAGAAAAAAAAAGAAAAATAGAAATGTTGAGTACCTATTCATAAAATGGCTTATATGCAAAGCATTAACAAATTTCTTCATTCTCAATATGAAACTAATATATTTTAATGACGATTAATGAATTGTATTTGTTGCCATTTAATCATTGAAATGCGATACACTCCGTGCAGATGCATTTCAAAATTACTTTTGTTATAAAACTCCAGACTACTTTCGATTAATTGACTTTTAAACAGTATCAAAACCTAAAAATGATAAAAAGTCACTTGGATTTTATCATTTCTTATGTTTTGATACTGTTTTTTCCTTCGATTAAATTTAAATTGTGATTACATTAACTCATATCTATTGTAAAATATCTCATTAAACACACAGGTCTCCATCTGGTCTTACCCTTCAAAAAAGACCTGGCAATCAATGTGATGGTTTATAATACAATAAACACTCGCTGCTGTAATGCCATTCTGATCTGCTTTTTATTATAGTACCATGCAATGAAAGACAATGTGGCGTCTAAACTACCAAAGTACGGGACGCCATATCGGCATGAGATGTTACTATTGTTGCATCTCTTTTGTTTTTTACCTGGTAAGTAATTTATTTTAACTTAGTTTAGCATCATGTTTAGTTTGCTTTATCTTATATCATCTCATATCATCTCATCTCATCTCATCTTATCTTAATTTATCTTATCTTATCTAATCTTAGACAATTTTATTTTAGTTTAGACAAAAAGTGTTATGGGATGAAATACAGGGTGTCCCAGAAATAACCTTACAATCTTTGCGTGTAATGTTCTTGAATTTAACGCATAGTTAGAAAATATGTAAAGCGTGTATTTTATAGCCCTTGAAATGAACTTTTAGATACCGTTTGTTTCATTTCAATCGGTTGTGTACAACAAAGGTTCTGTTTTGTCAAATATTTGGATGTAAAATTTTCTGGTCCAATTTCACGATTTTCTAAGTTCCCCTTGGATGAAGCTCTATTGAGTATTGTCATTAATCTGCTTACTCAACCGTAACAATGTTTACTAATTTAATATGTACATGCTCTTTTTTTATCTGTGCTGAAAAAATAAACAAATTTGATGCAAGAATAAGACAGATATGATAAATTTTCCAAAGTGACCCATTTTTATTCTACTCAGAAACCAGGCATGACAAAAACATCCTTACTTTATGGAAATTGGACCAAACAAAAATCCACCTAAATATTTGCTAAAACATCTGTTGCACACTACCGATTAAAATGAAATAAACGGTATCTTAAAGATCAATTCATTGGCTATAAAATGAAGCCTTTACATATTTTCTAACTATCCATTAAACCCAAGAAAATTACACGCAAAGATTGTAAGTTTTTTTCTGGGACACCCTGTACCAGATGCTTATATAAACCGAAACTTTTCTCCTTTACCTTTCCAATAATAATTACCTCATTTTATGTTCTCTAAATTCAGGGCAACATGTGCAAGCTCGTATTTGCGAGGTTTCGCAGAGCAAAAATGATGCCATTGGTTGGAAATGGTTTCTTGCTGATGAAACAATATCCTGTACCAGCTATAAACTTGGAGGAATGAATATCGGGCCTCAAAATCCATCATTTATTGCTGTTGGTGAAATTTTAGATGTTCTTGGAATTCAATGTAAAGGTAAGGTATCCACTTAATTCAGACCTAAAGAGGTTATATAAGCGAGAGGTGGGATATATTAGAATACCTTAGCATTGCACTGTCGGATTTCTTTTTTATATTCATTTATTCTACAGATTTCCTTTTGTTTTGCAGTTTAGTTTAGATTGTAGCAAATTGGATTAAAATGTAATACTTCAGACGATTTTCAATTGGTTGTTGTTTTGTTTTAAATGGTCACAGAATAAAAGTGAGTGATCTAAAGAATCTAGAACCGTTTAAATAAATGCCCCCTCCGTTGCAGAGTTATTTTAAAAGGATTTTAGTATCGCTCTTTGAAGTGACTCAGGAGAACGCAAGTCAAGGATCATTGCTTTTATTGTTTCTAAGTATAGTTAGACAGACCATTCAGCACACCACCAAATATACAAAACAAGCTTTTTGCTACATAAATATAATACGCGATTGGTTTAATTTCAATTTGTTCTGCATGACAAAGAGTAAATATCTGTTAATTCGTATGTGCAAAAATATCTTGCAACACTTAGCACTTAACGCCTAATATCAACTGTCTCACAGTATACGTCTGACGTAATGTCTTGAATATTTGCCAAATCCATAGCAAAGCCTCCAGTATGCCCTGATGATCGGAATGTTATTCTGAAACCTGGAAAATCAACAGCGTTGGTTAGATGGAATAATCTATCCGTTGCAGATAGAAGGGGTAACAGCCTCCATGTCATTTGCAATCCATCATCGGGAATGGAGTTTTCAATAGGAAACACAAAGGTGGTGTGTTCGACTCGCAATCAGATGAATTGTTCATTTTCGGTAAAAGTGAAAGGTAGGTTATATGATCAATTTAAACTCATTTTAACCCTTGTCCTCCTGAGCTATTTTTGTAACACGTCCTCCGAACGAAAAAAAAAACCTATGAACTTGATTTTGCTACTAATAGATAGATATGATCCTCCCCTATCCAACGATACCAAGATCATCAAAATCGTCCAAGGCGATTTGCAATTATGACGTCATAAAGTACTTTCGGATTGGAAAACCAAGCAAAATTGCATTATGGCAAAAATGGCCACCAAAATCAAAATGTTGCTATAAAGGTTCTAAATAACGGATTTTCATCGGTTTTTTGGTAATAAAGAAGGGAAATGATGGTTCTACACGACCCCCCCCCCCCCTTCACCCCAACTTTGACAGCCTGCCCTAACTAGTCCATCCAGATGGACCTAGCAAGCGAACGCGAAGCGTGCCTACGGCGCTCGCTTTTGAGGTCCATCTAGATGGACTAGCCCTAACCCCACCTTAGGTGGAACCCCCTAGTTTTTTCATCAAAATGACCGCAAAGGATGTTAAAGAGATTACTGCCTGGGGACGGTTGCTTTTGCGTTTTTATGAAGCGGGGAAAAACCCTTAGGAGGGTTGCAACACCCCCCCCCCCTTCGGAGGACAAGGGTTAAAATACCAATATTACAACTAATTAAAAAAATTCTTGTAACATATCCAATTTACTCACGTTTTGGAGCTATGACGTTTCGAGACCTATTTGGCTGGTCTCTTGATCACATATGATGGCTTCTGTGACGACATCCAGTTCCGGTGTTTCTAGATGGTTCCTGGATGATATGGTCGTATACGTGATTTAGATTGTATGCCGCGCCCCCCTCGTTGTTCATAGTTAGGTTGCCTCGCCTGCGTATCCAAATGGATTCTCTAATCCATCTGGGGTATCTTTCATTCTTTCTGTGTAAGATTTTTGGATTGTCCTAGTCTTTAATATGTTTGGTGGAAGATACATGATCAGCAATGGCTAATTTGTGTTGCTCAGAAACGCTGGATAGTCTAGTGGCTCTGGTGTGTATCTTATTTGAAATTTTGTCAACTTCTCTGCGGTTTTCTCCGATGCGTGTGGCCAGTAATCTACCATTGCTGATCATGTATCTTCCACCAACCATATTATAGACTGGGACAATCCAAAAATCTTACACAGAGAGAATGAAAGATACCCCAGATGGATTAGAGAATCAGCGTTGTACATACTTGTTAACGAAACCCAGGAAATATACAATTTTTACAAATACAAATTGTTACAAACAGAATCACATTCATAGGAGAAAAATTTGGAACAGTTATAGGTAATTTATTATGCAGTCACTGAAAATAGTCTTCAAAAAGCAGAGTCTTGAGAGTACGCTTGAACTGACTAGTAGTCATTATTGGAGCAGAGTTCCTGATTATTAAAGGCAGATTGTTCCAGAGTTTTGGTCCAGAAACAGCGAATGATCTTTGTCCATAGAAATTTGTTCTTGATGCAGGAGAGTGATCGTGGAAAGTCTTAAACACCAGAAGGAGGATCTTATATTCAATGCGCTTAGATATAGGCAGCCAATGGAGATCTTGTAACACTGGAGTGATGTGATCTCTGCGTTTAGTCAGCGTGACAAGACGGGCTGAAGCGTTCTGTAGTTGAAGATCGTTGTCAGGAAGGCCCACAAGGAGAGACTTACAGCAGTCAAGACGTGAGGTAATGAAAGCGTGTACTAGACGCTCAGTGTTAGCATTGTCAAGGTACTTTCTAATTTTGCCAAGCTTATAGATAAAAGCCCAGTCACTGCGACAAACGTTGCTTATGTGAGTCTTTAGCAAGAGATGACTATCCAAAGTGACACCGAGATTGCGGGCTTCAGGGCTTGGATTGATATTTGTATCACCAATCTTTAAAGGTGGAAGTTGTTCACAGTCAACAAAGCGAAAATGGAAATGTAATATCTCAGTCTTATTGTCATTGAGTTGGAGTTTGTTGTTCAAAGCCCAATCTTTAATATCACGAATACAAGCGTCCGATCACAGAGTCTCTTTCAGAGGGGTTGAAGATAGCATACACTTTGGTGTCATCAGCATATTCTACATGTTGCAACTTATGACGCGAAATAATATCACTTATTGGAGCAGTGTACAGTGTAAATAAAGGTGCACCACATACAGATCCTTGAGGAACGCCCCAGACGATCTTATGAGGCTCTGATTCAATGTCATCAATTACAACAGACTGTGAACGGTCATGAAGGTACGACGAGAACCAATTAAGAGCGGTGCTAGTTATTCCGTAGCGATGTTTTAGTCTGTGAAGCAGAATTTTGTGGTCGATAGTATCGAAAGCAGCGCTTAAGTCCAAGAGGACAAGCACTGCCTCTTGGTGTTGATCAATAGCTTGAAGGACATCATTCAGAACTTTAAGTAATGCTGTCTCTGTGGAGTGACCGGCACGATAAGCTGATTGAGTGCATATATAAAGATTATGCGTAGTCAAATAATCCTGCAATTGAGCCATAACACATCTTTCTAAAAGTTTGGAAAGAAAACATAGAAGCGAGACGGGACGATAGTTTTTATGCGTTTCTTTGTCAAGAGACTTTTTCTTGATAAGTGGCGTCACTTTGGCGACCTTGAAGCACTGCGGTACCTCTCCCGAAGTGAGAGAAAGATTGATGATAGTCATGATAGTAGTGATAATTTGGACAAGAGAGTCCACACATTTCTTCAGGAGGGGAGTAGGTATTGGATCCATCGAGCAGCTTTTGACAGGAGATTGCATGATTTGCTTGCGTACCTCTTCCTCAGACATAGGCTGAAACATGTCACAGTTCTCAGAAATGGGAACAGATATATCAGAGTGGTCACTCGTGTCAAGGTTGCTTCGTATTTTGCGAATTTTGTCATCAAAAAAATCAGCGAATTCATTTGCGAGGTGTGTTGGAGATTGGGCAGTTGGAAGGACACGATCGCGATCAGGGTTGGTGAGAGAATCAACAATTCTGAAGAGTTGTTTACTATCACTTTCACATATTCTGTCATTATGAAAGCTACGTTTTGCATCATTCAAAGCACGTCTATATGATTTACAAGCATCACTGAAATTCTGCCGGTCAATTTCAATTTAGATTAAAGATACCTTCTCTCAAGACGGCGCTTATTTCTCTTATTGCAACGAAGACTATCAGAGTACCAAGGGCAATTTGGTCTAATGAAAACCGATCTTTTAGTAACAGGAGCGTGGATATCAAGGAGATCACGAAGGATAGTGTTATACTGATTTGTAAGGTTCTCAACATTGGATTCAGGATTTGTATACAGCTTTGATGATTCAATATCACTTTTGAAATTATCAATATTGATTTCGCGTATTTTCCTATAGCAAAGTCTCTGTTTGGTTGTAGAAGGACGTGCATAGCACCCCATAGTGATCTGAAGGCAAACTTAACTGCGTATTTATATTGCTGACAGAACGGTAGTCTTTGGGAGAAATTATAAGGTCCAATGTATGTAATGAGCGATGTGTTGGAACAGTGACACGTTGTTGTAATCCAGCTTCATCAATAAGATCTTTAAATGCACGGGCGTCACTATCAGAGTCATCATCAACATGAAAATTAAAATCTCCTGTGATGACAATTTGTTCAGATGAAGACAAAACACCCTCAAGTAATGAGGAAAAGTCATTCAGAAAGATTCTACATGGAATTTCCTGCTTACGATATACATTTATCAGCCGTAGCATCGATGTATTCATAGAGATTGTGCAATCAATGTGCTCGAATGACTCATAACTAGTAGTTGTCGAGTTTAAACGAGTAGAGTATCCATTTTTAAGTAAAAGACTCACCCCGCCGTCACTCAAAAAGGGTCGAATTTTGGCCCTTTTGCGTAGACGACGTCTTTAGAAAAAAGGGGTGCCGATTCCTTAATTATATCTTCGACGTTTAGCGTCACACGTTTTTGCCAGCTATATAAAATTCCATGAACTACAACAGAAAAGGCTTGCAATGTATTATATTAACAGATTAATGTTTTTATGACGATAAATAGCGCGTTATGCCGTTGAGGGTTTATTAATTTGTTACGCCATTAACTGAGAGGTCAAAAAGCCTATCCATTAGTGTATTTTGAATGATTTTTAATATTTTACGCCATTAAGAGTTTTAATTTGCTGTGCATGATTACGTTGTTTAGGGTCCGATTTTTTAGGTGCTCTGACGAACAGGCGTACCATTTTTTTCTTCGAGCAGAATATAATATGAATTGCCTATAGGATACAATAGAACTTCATATCATTTTCAATGTCACAGATTCCGGAAAACCTGTAATGATGTGCCCAAAGAATATATCAACAAGAACAGACGAAAAGAACTCAACTGCAATGGTCATTTGGAAACAACCAAATGCTACGGATAATTCCGGTCATGTTGCTAGGGTGACGTGTTCTCCTCCAAATGGATCTGGATTTCCGATTGGCCTGACCAGAGTCACATGTAAAGCAAACGACAATGCGGACAATTTCGCCATTTGCCACATTTTCGTGAATGTTACAGGTAGGAGAAAGGCTAACCTATTATTATTATTATTTTGAAACTTTTAACTAATCTTAAAAAAAAAGAAACTTTTAGTTAATCATAACATTCTTAGGGTGCAATATCGCCATGCTACTAAAATTATCGGCTAACTCGCTTTTTGACATAATTAATATTTTCGAATCAATCGAACGTGTACTCGATGTTTATCATGAATATTCATGAGTCTGAACAGTAATTTTTAAAAGCCCTATAAAATCAAAAAATATAGAAGATAAAAAATGTTGCACATTTATGTATAAATGTTGTGTAAATACCGGTATAATGCAATTAAATTATGTGTGATATTTCGTGCAGCTAGCAAGTTATGTCACGCCTGCACGCCATATACCTTGAAAATCGGCTGGTAATTTTATTTAAAATTATCAATTTAATGCAAGATATATATTTATGTCGATAATTTAAACATTTTTCTTGTCCTGTTAAAATCTTGCGTTAAAATGTGCTAAAACATGTAAAAGTTAATTTGTTGAAGTGCTGACACTGAAAATCAGCACGTTGCAACTCTGAAATTTCCGTCATTGCACATGCGTAACCAATCACTTTAAAAAAATCACATGCATTGTATAGGATAGTCTACAAATTTGTATACCCCGTTCCCAATTTACATTTGCTTTCACCCTTTTAAGTTAATAAAGGTTCAAAGTCAGCATTTTTAGCATGTCACGTTAAAAAACAAAATCTCGCGACCAGTTTTTTTCCTCGTTTGGCGAGACTTGGATTTTAGAATTCGCTCGATAACAGGGTAGCTGCGATTTGACTGTGCACTGCTAAGGGCTAGGGATGCAGATCTTTGGGATGAATATACTCAATGTTTCCAAATACGTAGCGACACCAATGTTATATATCATATTGTAATGCATGTTAAGAACTTTCAAAAAACGTGCACAATTTTGTTATGGTTGCCATGGTAACTGTGTAAGGCCTCTGATTGGCTGAACACGAAAACAGTCATAAATACAAAACAAAATAAGCCACCACAACCAAACTTGGGGTGGGTGTATGATGACAATACGTAGTGAAGCGGATTTTTATAGGTTGCCATGGTAACGATAAATCGACCAATCGGGTAATTTTGCTCCGTAACTCGAATTTACGAGAAAATTTTAAAATTCCGCTTCTATGGTTCACTGCGTTTGTCATCATACACGTTCCCTCCAAATTTGGCTTATTTTAAAAGTTTTTAAGGCACCTTTACACCCAATATGATACTTTTTCAAATTCATTATAATAACACAGTAAGTCATACTGGGTTTGAACACATAAACACTTGTCAACAATTTTAACATAAAAACATTTAAAAAAATGTACTGGTTGCCATGATAACGGCGGCCATCTTAGATTTTAAAGCATTTTACGAGATTAGAAAACATGGACAATTTGAGCTCAATAGGTGCCATCGATCATTCCTGAGAAAAATAAAAAAAAAACTTCGCAGGTCTCAAAAAGTGTATTTTGAGAAAATTGCATTTAAGGGGGGGGGCACGTTACTCAAATTTACGCTTTTGCAAGTTTATTTTGTACCATAACAAATTGCTTAAAGTTAATAAATAGTATACATAACCAGAAAGGAATTTTCACGAGGAACATGATGGTGATGTTGATTTTTGACCAAAAAGGTCACAAAAAACAAATTTTTTGGCCATTTGGGCTTCCATCCAAGCTAAAAATTACAATTTTTAAAAAAAAAAACTTTAGAATGGAAACTTTAATTTAAAACACTTGCTCAGATGTTGCATCATTTCTATTTTTTATTTATTTGCCAATTTTTTGATTTTCATGCCAAATAAGGTCACAAAATTCACCTGTTTTCATTTTTAGGCATTTTTTGTCCTTATTTGGCATGAAATTCAAAAAAATTGTCAAAATTCTCAATAGATCAAAATGACCTAACATCTGAATGGATGTTTTAAATTAAAATTCCCATTCAGAAATAATTTGTAAAAAAAAAAATGTATTTTTAGCTTGGATGGAAGCCAAAATGGCCAAAAATTGTGTTTTTGTGATTTTCTTTCTCCAAAAATGCGATTTTTGGTCCATCAAAAGTTATGGTACAATATAAACTTGCAAAACCGTAAAATTGAATAACGTGCTTTCCCCCTTAAAGTTTATTTTACCAAATTAATGCAAATTTAATTGTTAAAAA